>JALBZD010001002.1:0-12113 GCA_038050675.1 Globisporangium cylindrosporum | reverse complement strand
TCAATCTCCTTTCTAGAATATACAAGGACCCCGACTACATGTGTACATTAGTAAGACGCTGGATAGTTCCCTCTGACAGAAGAGAAGTCCGGCTTAACTTGCAAACAAGTTAGGTACCTTGAACCCCACCATATGATCGCGATGTGCACGGGTTTTCGAGATATACGCGCAGATCCCCATCTTCCATGTACTCGAAGAGCGAATGAAAATCCGCTTCGATCGTCCACGCTGCGCCGATGAACTGTACAACCTTTGGGCGCTCAAGTTTCGGAACCAGTTTGATCTCGTTGATGAAGCTTTGGGTTTAGACTCCATTCGCTTCGCTTTTCCGGAGACGCTTGAACGCCAGCAGCTGCGTCTTACGGTACTGCACGAGCCACACGTCACCGTACGCCCCCTTTCCAATCGATTTGATATCTTCAATGTCGTTCGCATCCACTTTGACCGAGAGTAGCGCTGCGTTGTTCCACAACGAGACGCGCCATGGTTGTTGTTGGAGTCGCTGGTTCCCCCTGGCTCGGCATGGTCCCTTCATATGTTTCCTTCTCAGTCTGGTTGCCGTCTTTTAGCGCAGGAAGGAACCAGAAGATTCCGACGCCAGTGACGATGAGCGCAAGCACGCCGCCGACAATGCCGATGATCATTGCAGTCGATGAGCCATCGCTACCACCCCTTGTGCTGGATACTGTCCCGCTGCTTGCAGCGTCGCCATTGGTCGCGCCCCCCCAGCTAGCTGCATCACTCCCCCCGATGGTGTCACCACTAATATCGTCGCTGGAGGTACTCAAGTCCAGCGGTGGATCGATCAGGCTCTCTTCCACAATGCAGAACCTGACGCATTGGACCTCTCTCTGTTGCGACACGAAGCAGTCTCTGTTGACAGCTCCGTCGAACGTGAATTTCTGCAGATTGTTCAGGAAGCTGGTTTGCGAACTCGTCAGTGAGACGTTCTTCATCTGATTGCTAGTGAAATTCCTACAAGCGCGCAGCAAGATTGAAAAAAAGAAAGGATCAGTTTACTGAAACTCACTCCGTATCTGCATGGACGTGGCGATAAATAGATAACCACGCGGTAGCAAAAGCAAGGACTTACAAAGCCTTCAAGCTGGCGAACAGCGCCGCGAACTTGGTGGCGCGATTGTTGCCAAGATGCCTGAAGCGTAACCCACGCATCGCAACACCAGCAACTATTAACGTCAGCGTGAGCAAGCAGGTTCAGTCTCGTCGGGAAAATGCCTTTCGATGAACGTACGTACAGCTTGGTGATGCTGGCGACAGCGTGCGATTTCTCGGCAACAGAGATGTTGTTGTAATCCAAATACCTAGAAGATAGACAGGTAGATAGGTTTAGCAACAGCAACAAGGAGAGGCTAAGCACGAATCGAACTCAAGCGTTCGTGGAACAAGCAACACGTATTCGCTTGCTCATGTACAAGGCGTCGAGGCGTGGGTACTGCGTGAAGACAGAAGGAAACGCCGTTAGTTGGTTCCTCGATAGTGCTCTGCGAGATATCGACGGCAGCCATAGCAAGCACAAGCACAGATTAGAATGTACGCGATGATCGCCACTACAGTTTGATTCGTAGGTCAGTAAAGTAAGCGAGCGACGGGAAAACTTAAACGAGCGTGGTGTTCTTGAACACCGCGCCAAACGACTTGACTGCATTGGAGGTGACAGTCCTGAATATATACGAGTAGGAATAACGAGACACAGAGGATAAGAACCAGAACCAAAGAAGACCATGGCAAGCAAAAACTGCCCGGAAAGTCTAGATCACGTACAGCGACGAGATCATATCGATCCCCATACTCGTCTCGATGCCTGTGATGTTCACCCCACTGGGCCGAGCCCAAACGTGCATTTCCTGCTGATCTACCCTCTCCACACTTTCGCTACGATGGAAAACTAGTCCGTCCACATCACAACGGGCTGGAATGAGATGAGGGTCTTGTTCACTATCCCTCGCATCAGCAAATGATTGAATGGACTTCTGAGTCTGATCAATATGCAAAAACTATGTACAGATCTCCAAGTGGAGGAGGCTTTAACAGGAGTCACCACTTGCAGAGCGCAAGTGAAGGTCTCGCTCTCAATCCGTCATCGATCTCTTGATCACCCGCAGCGCGTACGCGATCTCAGCCGCCGCTGGACGGTCGCTTGGGTTCAACGAGAAGCAGCGGTTCGCCAGTTCAACAATCTTGGGTGGACACGACGCTGACAGGCTCGGCTTGGCTTGTCCAGTCGCGATCATCTGCAATAGCGCAACGTCAGCTAGCTTCATGCCGTTTGGACCACGCAGCTCGTCATACGGGAGCTTGTGAGAGTCAAGCTCTGACAGCACAGCGCCAAACGAGAAGACGTCGGCCGCTGGACCGTAGTCCGTGCTGCCGGAGATCACCTCTGGCGCGAGCCACTTGCCCGTCCCAACGCCCGACGTCATCGTGTTGTCCTCCGACCGGAAACGCGAGACACCAAAGTCCGTCAACTTGGCTTGAAGTTCCGATGATAACAGCACATTGCGAGACTTGAGGTCGCGGTGCACGAGCGGAGGTGTGAACGAGTGGACGTATACCAAAGCTTCCACGACGTCAATAGCAATCTGGATCTTCTCAGGAGACCATTCACGAGGCGTGTTAGGGCTCTCAAGGTAGTCGCGCAGATCTCCTCCCTCCATGTACTCGAAGAGCGCTTGGAGATCCGACTCGATCGTCCACGCAGCTCCAACAAACGACACGATGTTTGGGTGCTCTAGCTTCGCTACGAGCTTGATCTCTTGCGAGAAGCTCTTGATCCGACTGCGGTTCGCCTCGCTCTTCCTGAGGCGCTTGGAGGCCAGCAACTGCGTCTTGCGGTACTTGACGAGCCACACGTCGCCGTACGCTCCCTTGCCGATCATCTTGATATCTTCAATTTCCTCGGCGTTCACCTTGACTGAGAGCATGTCAACGTCCTGCCAGAGCGACACGGTGCCCGTTCCGTTGGCCGACATGGTGGAGACGGTGCCTTCGTTCAGAGTGTAGGCGTCCTTGGCTGCCTTCTTGAGCTTCCGGGTGCGAATGCACATCCAAACGATGATGAGCACAAGCACCAGTGCGCCAGCGCAGATGCCAATGATCGCCCCCGTAGACAGCATGTGGTGGCTGCTGTGGGTGTCTACGGGCACAGAAGCATCAGACATGCAGAACAGCATGTTGTGCACCTCTCTAAGCTGTGCCGTGAGACAGTTCTCACTAATACTTGTCTTGTCGAACGAAAAACTGGTCAAGTTGCCCAAAAAATCCGCCTGTGCGAGCGTCAGCGTTACGTTCGAGAGCGTGTTGTTCACGAGTCGCCTGTGTCACCAAGTAGAGAATAGAGAAGCAACCGTGAGTCCGGTTGCTCGAGTCACTACTGTGGTAGTCAGTCGCGTGCACGCACTTACAAGTCCGAGAGAGTGGTGTATTCGAAGATGATTGGCGGAATCTCCGTCAGCTCATTGGAACTCAAGTCCCTAATTTGACCGCCAGACCAGAGAAACAAAGAAAATGAGCGCCAATAGATAGCTTCAAGGGGTCCGCACGAGGAAAAGAGCACGTACAACGTCGTCAGATTCGGGAAAAGTGCATCAAAGGTTGAGATCCGGTTGTAGCTCGCGTAGCTACAGAACAACACATCACAACCTCTTGTTAGAAAGGTACTGCTCCACTCCATACAACATCTCATACAAAGTCAAACAGCGTACAGGCTAGTGAGAGTTGGCAGTGCGTGCGACTCGTTGATTACGGAGATGTTGTTGTTGTTGAGCCACCTAAGGAAATCAATAGCCCCCAGGTTGAAGGTCCATGAGTCAGTCAGATGAGTGAACGTTTACTACTATGAGCAACCAAATACTAGTATACCAGATGTCACTTACAGCTCCGTGATCACTGGGTACTGCGAGAGCACATCCGGAAACTCGGACAGCAGATTGTCGCCAAGGCCCCTACGTGGTTGGTCATTCATACAAAGCAGAAGCAACTCATTTCGGTGAGAATCAACAATATGCGAGTCTCAGGGGAGTTTCGGTGGAATCGTCCCAACGTACAGCGTGGTAAGCTTGGGGAACACCGCGGCGAACGACTTGATGTTGTTGCTCGTGAGCCATCTGCACATCCACACATTCACACGCATATTTGACCATCAGCCAACGGGTTGATATCCAGGGCAACAACTCTCACCCAACATCAACCGGTCCACTCACAGTGTTGTGAGCGAGTCAAACCCCGTGACTGCACCAACTTTCGAGAGGTAATTGTTTCGAAATCCCCTGATAGAGAGAACCAAACACAAAAATTAGTTACTCAGGAGGTTTAACTCAGTAGCGCATAGCATAGTATAGCGGGCGATCGAACAGCGTGAGGGCTGCTTACAGGATTGTGAGTGTCTCGAAGTTCCCCAGTCCCTTTGGGATCTCGTCCAGGAGCGTGTTGTCCAGCGAGAGGTTTTGGATTCTCGGTGGCAGCAGCTTCGCAATCGCGTTCCCCTGGGTCTCCAGCTCCAGGTTCGAGAGTGCGACAATGACCACCTGCGGAGAATTTGTCAACAAGCTCGTAGAGAGGGTCACGCTCGCGACGTGGCCCTTTGTGTTCAGCGCGAAGATGCTACCTCCAATGATCGAGCTGTAGTAAAGGACATCGACAACACAAGTGAGCTCAAAATCGGAAAACAAACGCTAACAGAGACAGGTGGCTCCTTACACGCTGGTGGTCGCGCTCGAGAGATTGAACGCGGCAATCGTCTCGAGATCGTCGTTGTTCAGGTTCTCGTACTTGGATACATCGTTTCCCAGGACCGCGACCTGCGTGTTTGAATCAGCGAGCTCCTGCGCGCTCTTCCACTTGCCGAACGGCACGAGCAGCTCAAAGTTCTTGGCCTGGTCGTAGATCGCATCCATGCACGTGAGCTGGCAGCCGCTGGTCGTGTCCGGGTAGCACGGTTCGTACGCATCGCACTGGTTGTCGCACTGGAACGTGAGTGTGCTCGGTGGCAATGCCTCACACTGGGCCTCGGTTGCTTGAGCCACAGTCTCGCGCAAGAGGACGACCGCGGACAGCGCCAGGCTTATCAGTGTGGTAGCAGCATGCAGCATCTTCATTCGCCTGAGCACCTTGTCCCTCTTTGCTTCAATGCGTAGGTGTTTCGCTACAGACTCGGGTACTCTAGTGCCAATCTATCAAATCTGAAAGTAAGCTCCATGGATTGTGAGCGGGGCGTGGAAGGTAAAATTAAATTGATCCAAGAGAGAGAGCGCACACGCAAGAAACAATGGATGGGTTGTTTCAACAGAAAAGGGGAAGGTGGATTTTCGGGTACTACTACCTACCCACATCCACCCATATGCGATGGCGAATTTGCGATGATGCTGTATGTTTACTGTTTCATGGGTGTAGATGGGTGGGTAATCGACTTGTGCGCATAGATATTGCATGCCCACGACGCAAAAATGGATGGATGCATCGTGTGTGGTACAGAACGTTCCTTCCACAATTCCTTGGAGAGTGGCCTTTCCACTCCACCACTTGCCTCTCTCTTCTCTCCTCTCTATGACGCTGCCCTGGACAGTCCGGTGGTTGTTTTGTCAAATAATGAACCCTAAAGGGTATAGTAGGTCCACTGTACCCACCCCATCTTGCATCATATCAGTCTGTGTGGCTGTCCTCACGATGGATCCCAGAAGCGTAGTTTAGGTTTTAAGGTCAACAACAAACACAGGTGCATGAGAGTTCCCAATAGATGCGGATTTACCAAGTCTTGATTTCGTTTAGATCTTCCATTGGTATAGAGGTGGCAGCGAACTGGACATAAACTGATGTTAGTTACCACGAATTGGGTTGCTAGCTAAGATTTCATTTCACACATAGAGATTGTCGGAGATCTCGTCATGTCGTGTGGTTGTCGCTGCCATCAATGCTCGCTTGAGAGACCGAAGCGAGTATGTGAGCTCACTCGCGCTCGGGCGGTACACCGGATTTGTCGAGAAGCACTCGTTCACAATCTCCACGACTTTCTCAGGGCATGACGCGCTGAGACGGGGCTTTTGGAGCTGGTCAGTGGGCGAACACAACTGCACACTCAAGGACTCCTCGCCACCAGTGTATCTATCACCACTGGATCTGCACATCGGATCGTTGTGCAGTAGAGCATTGTGGGTGTCCAGCTCGCACAGGAGCATGCCGAACGAGAAGACGTCGGCTGCTGCTGATGATGATGATTTTTGCATATTCCTGCTGTCACTGTCTGCGATCGTCTCTGACGTGAGCCACCGGCCAGCTCCAGAGTCGTCGCAGTCTTCGGATCGATACCTGGACGCCCCAAACCCGATCAGCTTGGCGTGCACGTCCTTGGAGAGCAGAACGTTGTGAGACTTGAGGTCGCCGTGGAACACTGGCGGCCACAGTGAATGTGCATACACGAGCGCCTCAGCAATGTCAATCGCGATCTGAATTTTCTCAAGAGTCCACTTGCGAGGTGTCCGAGGGTTCTTTAGATACGAGCGCAAGTCGCCTCCGTCCATATACTCGAAGAGAGCTTGCAAGTTGCTCTCACATGTCCACGCGACACCAGCGAGCTGGACAATCTTTGGATGCGCGAGCTTTGCTGCAATCGTAATCGCTTGGGCGAACGCGTAGACCCGACTTTGGTTGCTACCCTTGCTGGTGACTCTCGATCGCTTGGATGCTAAGAGCTGCGTATTCCGGTACTTGACGAGCCAGACTTCCTCATGCACTCCTCTGCCGAGCCGCCTGACATCTTGAATCGCGTCGGCGTTCATTCGCCTGATGGATAGCAGCGAGTCTGGAGCACGCCATTCTTGAATTGAGTTGCGCGAGCTCATCGTCGTAGTTGTAGCTGTGGAATTCCTCGTTCTGGGTTCCTTTGATAAGTTAGCTGGTACTGTCCAATCGGTGGTAATGTCTGATATTCTCCGCACTGTGGTTTCTCCCAACGCCGCAGTGATATTGTTGTCGTTGTTGTTTTCGCGTCCCGCGTTCGTTCGTTCCCGTATGACGTACCCAACGCACCCAACCAGAGCAACAAGCAGAACTGTGCCGCTCGCAATCCAGAGTATACTTGAAATCGGCATGCCGCCACCTTGAAAACTGTTTCTTGCGTTGAGACCAGAGACGCAGAACTTCATACCATGGATGTTGAGTCGCTGATTCACCATGCAGTCCTGGCTGATGCTGCTCTCGTCAAACGTAAAAATTTTGAGGTTGGCGAAGAACGCGGCTTGCACATCCGTAAGCGTGACGTTCTCCAGATTGTTACCAGTGAGCTTTCTAATATTTCCAAGACAAAATCCCGTTAGTTTCTGCCGTAAAAGCGACAAAAAGTGAGGCGGGTATTGCAACTTAAGAACGTACAATATCGTGAGCTTGGTGTGATTGAAGATGATAGGAGGGATTTCTGACAACTCGTTAAAGGACAAGTCCCTAGAACAAAGCAATACATCAATTACATGACAGGTCGGCAATCAGCACGTGGAAAGAGAGTCAGCCGATGTCTCTTACGAAGACTGTACTTACAGGTGCTCGAGTTTCGGGAAGTAGGCTTCGAAGCGCTGGATGCGATTCGAATAGAGAGACCTGTGATATTTCGCCACACACATATATGAGTGCCAACTACACCACCAAGGTGTAAAGCAAGAACGACAGCAGGAAGCTACGTACAGCAGAGTCAAATACGACAGCTCGTGCGCCTTGGCAACTTCGGAGATGCTGTTATTGTTGATCCATCTGAACACAAGAGGCAGGGGTAAAGGCGCACAAGCTTGTTAGAGTCGCATTTTGGCATAACTAGACTAGACGTGCGCTCTCTTACAGTTCATCCAGGATCACATGCTCTGCCACCACGGACGGGATCTCAGTCAGCCGGTTCATTGAAAGTCCGCTGCAAGATGCACAGCCAGTCAAAACCATGGATCAGACCTGTATCATTATGTCGCTGCGTGTGTCTGAAAGAAATGGGCTGGAACGTACAGCACTTTGAGGTTGGAGAACAGAGCGGTAAACGACTCGATCTGGTTGTTCAGAAGCTGCCTATAAGAGTGAAAATGCATGAGAGATCATACACCACTCTTTATATTCAAGTACGGAGATCAGAGAAATACACGTACAGTTCGGTGATCCCCGCCAACCGCATGCTGGCGTCCACCTTCAAGATGTAGTTGTGGTTGAGAATTCTGTGATCCGTTTCCAGAGTCATGGAGAATACAAACGTCAGTCTGGCATCCAGTGGATAAGAAGTTGTCAAATACACTACGAAAGCGAGACGCACAATCTTCTGAGAAGAGGGAATGTCGAGAACCCGGGTGGAAGCTCGGTCAGCAGCGCGTTATTCACTGCAATCTCCGCTACCGAAGACGGGAACAGCGCCGAGAGATTGCTCGCGATCGGCTGCAAGTTGAGGTTGCGGAGCATCACGGTCGACACTTGCATCTGGTTCGTGAGCAAATCTGATGCGAGCGCCACATTCGCGACTTGGCCTTTCCGGAAGTAGTTGTCAATGTAGCTCCCGCCAGAGAGGTAGCTGCACGTATACGCACCAGTGGTAAATCAAAGTGGCAGCATTAGGAGGACAATACCGTTCAAGGATACATGTCGAGTGTTTAGCGAGAGTGGATTACTACTTACACTGCCGTCGTCGTACTTCGAAGCCCCAACGCATCAATTTTCTCGAGCAGGTCGTTACTGACGGACGAGTATTTCTTCACATCGTCCACTGGCGGGTATTCAGTCGGCTCGAACGTTGCAGTGGCCGCTAGTTCCTGGGGGCTCTTCCATTTGCCGTATGGGATCAGCAGCACAAACGCCTCGTTCTCAGCGACGTAGATCTCGCTGAAGCAATCATACGCGCACTTTGTACTGGTACTGATGGTGGCGGATGATGTTGTCGTGTTGAGCAAGCAGGGTGTGAATGCGTCCACACAGGCATTGTTACACGAGAACGAGAGCGTCTTTCGCGATATGGAGCAAGTCCTTTGCTGCGCGAGTGCGTCAACCACGGCGCCATTGTCACTGGCATAAAACTGCAGAAGTGCAAGCACCACGGCGACATGGAGCGAGTGGCGAAGCACATGAATCACCTGTTGCATCACTAGAAGAGCAAGCGGGTGTGGTGTTGTTGATGGACACAATGGCAATGGGCACTTGAAGTCAGACGAGGAAATTCGCGAAAGTCTTTTCGTGCTGGATGGATTCTCGATGGGTTCGCGATGGGTTCAATCACACAAAAAGTACACAATAACTGCGGTAGTACTCACAAGTTTGTTGTGCACCACCACAGCCGATGTGAAAACCCTTCTGTACTCTAGAGCTTGACGATCAGCCGCTTCTTGTACGAGCACAGTTCGTATACCACTTCCGCCGCACTTGGCCTCATGCTTGGGTTCAGCGGCAAGCAGCGTTTGCCTAACTCCAGGATCTTGATTAGACACGAACACCTGACGGTTGGTCGTATTTGGCCCGTTGTAATCATTGGGAGCAGCGCAATACTGCTCAGTTTGCTACCACGCGCGCCGACAGCATCGTCATACGGGAGAGTGTGCGTATCCAGCCCCACCAGCACTGCATCGAACGAAAAGATATCAGGAGAACCATAGTCGTTTGCACCAGTCATCACCTCAGGGGTGAGGCAGCGTCCAGTGCCCACGCCAGCGGTCATCGTGTTGCTCTTAGACTGAAACACGAAACGCCAAAGTCCGTCAGCTGGCTTCCAAGCCCGAAGTGAGCAGCACGTCCCGCGACTTGAGACCGCGATGTGCCAGCGGAGGCATGAACGAGTGCACGTACACTGGCGCCTCGACAATATCAATTGCGACCTGTACTTTCTCGGGTATCCACTGACGCGGCAAGCGAGGATTCTTGAGGCAGGTTCGTAGGTCACCACCTTCCATGTACTCGAAGAGCGCTTGAAGGTCGGATTCGACAGTCCACGCAGCTCCTATGAAACGCACGATCTTTGGATACTGCAAGTTCACGACAATCTTGATCTCGTCGACGAACTTCTGGGTCTGTTCTCGTTTAGCTGGTCCATCATGCTTGAGACACTTGAAAGCCAGCAGCTGAGAGCCACGGTACCTCATGAGCCACACAGTCGCAAAAGCTCCGTGGCCAATTTGTTGGATGTCCTCGATGTCGTCACAGTTGAGCTGGACAGCAAGCAACTTGGGGTCCTTCCAAAGCGACACTGTGTTGAGGTAGTCACCAGTCCCGGTGGTGGTAACTCCCGAGTAGGTGCTTGAGTGCTTTTCTTTCTCGAGTCTGCGCACGCGAATGATGATATAGGCAATGGCGAGGACCAGCAGCAGCGCTCCAGTGCTGGCTCCGATGATCAGCCCAAAGTTCGAGTCAGTGCTCTTTTCAGCGGCTGCTTGAGTCGGTGTGGTGCTGTCGCCACCACTGCTGGTATCACTACTGAGCTGGTCGCTCGGGAAGACGCAAAACTTGATTCCCAGGATGTCTCGCTCCTCCGCTCGCCAGCAGTTGGTGTTCAACCCACTTTCGTCGATCGTGAGATTCGTTAGATTGACCAGGATAGTCGCTTGCGAAGCTGACAACGAGACATTCGTCATCGGGTTCCCGCTGAGGTATCTGTCATTAAGCATTGGTACAATTAGCGCGGGAGCCGCCAAAGTCTCAGGGTGGATGGATGGACACTTGTGCATTAACGATGCCTAACGTACAGCGCAATCAGCTTCTTATGCTGAAAGATCACTGGCGGGATGGCTGTCAACTTGTTGTTGGTCAGATGCCTGGTGCAAAAGAAATTGAGGACACGAAAAGTTAGGGTAGTACAGTGAAAAACAAGAACCTCCACGGAACGAACACTCAGTCGCGTATAATTCGACGAGGTTTGGGAAAAGCGCCTCGAAACGGCTGATTTGGTTGCCGTCAATGTACCTGAAAGAGTACAATAGCATCCAAGGCACGACAAGCACGACGTGGTGGTGTGAGCTCTGATCTCAAGTCCAACTGGAGAAAACGAGTGAGCAAACTGCCTACAGGTTCAGGAGCAATCCGACGGCGTGGGATTTCTCAACTGCCGGAATGGCGTTTGTGTCGATGTGCCTAGGATGAGCACAGAGCAAGTTTGTTTGTTTCGTATAATAAGCTCGTCTAGCATGCGATTTATAGTGTCGAGAGAAACACAGCTATGCGTCAGGCAATCAGACAAATCCTGGAGCTTGGGGTATTGAGAAAGCACGGATGGGAATTCGACCAGGTCGTTTATCGCGAGGTCTCTGCTTTTCCCCAAACGCCAGCAGCAAGGAACACTAGCACGAACAGATCAGGGCTTTCATTTCCCATTGAAGGCTTGGCAAGTAGTTGCACTTATAGAATTGTCGCGTTTTCAAACAGGGCGTTGAATGACCTGAGTTGTTTTCGCTCAGCTGCCTGAGGGGAAATGTTCTGACGGTGATCGTTCTACCCTCGGAAGGCCCGAATTTGCAAGTGCAGTATGCGGTGTTCACTGAAATCGGCGTTGTCCGCCACGTGCTTTGACGCGGAAGCATCAACCTGGACGTGAACGCTGCGTTTGCCGATGAGGTGTACCGCAAAGCCAAGCAGAACCCCATCTACGAGCGCGAGTTTTCAAGTATAAAGATTGTTGTTGTGCTTGATCATGCAACGACTCACAGCCAGGGCGATGCTCGCGTTCAGTCTCGCGACGATTTGGTTTGGCGCGTTGCTATTTGCTATTGTCCAGGTGGCCATATTTCATGCGTTGTGTGTTGGTGTGAAAGTAGCAAGAAGCTTTCGTTGGCGTTGGTCTCGTGCGATGGGTGGTATATGATCGTTAGGTTTGGGCAAATACAGTGCACGACACGGCTTATGAACATGGTCATAAGCCGTGTCATGCACTGTGCAATATTTCAATTATGCGTATTACAGTCACCCCTCTCTATTAGAGCTCCTTTACAGAGACACCCTCCAAGTAAGAGCCGGCAGACCTCAGTCCAAAAGCAAGCATCTTAGAGTTTGCAGATAGCCCTCTTTGTAAGCGAGTGATATAAAACACGGACAGCAGCGGACATTCATTCGGAATCACTCTTTATAAGACCTAAGCAACGCGTAGCTCCAACGTGCGCCGT
>JALBZD010001001.1:0-12121 GCA_038050675.1 Globisporangium cylindrosporum | reverse complement strand
ACCGTGGCGACGGCGACGGCGGCGGCGGCGAGGGCAAAGAAGAACTTCATGGTGATGATGGTGGGGGTGGGGAAGTGGGGAGGGCCGGATTTGTCGCTGAGAAGGCAAATTGAGGAATGAGGAGACTACGCTCGCCTGTTGGTCGGAGCGAGCTCGCACCCATCAGCAGAGGTTGCTGAAGCAATCTCTGTGAAGAAGGCGGTGACGAGAGAGTGACGGTGATGACGGAGAGCGTGAGGGTGCCAGGTGTGTGTGTGTGTGTGTGTGTGTGTGTGTGTGTGTGCGTGTGTGTGTGTGTGTGTGCGTGTGTGTTCAGACCACTTGGGTGAGTGGATCTTCCTGCCACCTGAGGTCCCAACTGTCAACAGAACTTGGCTAGACACACACACACCTCCCTCCAGCAGGCGGTCTGGTGGCGGTCTTGCGGTGGAACTTTGAAGGTATTTTTTTGTGGAAGTAGGGGAAAGTCAATTGCCACAGCGCTGTCTGTGACCCAGAGCGCATCCCCGTCGAACGACCAGCCACTTACGCACCCACCCACTCGTCACGACGAATCACCTGCTCGCGTTCACAGAGCCGGAACATCTGATTTTGTCGAGTGTGTGGTAATCCACAAAAGTGTTTGAACATCTGGCAGGATATTTTGCTTCCTGCAGGATATTTCAGTGAGCATTTCAATTCAATACAGAAAGACCTGGGAGTGGAGACTCCAAGTCAACGAGTGTACCGAGCGAGAGATCGCCACAGCCACGAGCAAATGTGTTTGAAGAGCCAAGCTCTATATGTTTGCACGAGCAAATGCGTGAAATGAAAGGCTTCCTTTTATACTGGAAGAGAATCGTTGGAACTGTTTTTTCAACCAGCTATGCAACGAGGTGTCCGTTCTCACAGTTCAAATCAGTTAACACACGGCGTATATCACCGTTCGATCCGCAATACTTTCCGCACAAACAAGACGGAGGTGAGCACACTGCCGTCGATGTGAACTATATTGCACAGACTTGAAAACTGTGTACAAATCCAAAAATCAAGTGTGAGTTTCTACCGCAAGTGAAAGGGTCGTCCGCGCGAGACTTTTGAGCGTCAGAGAGTTTTGACCCCTCCAAATGTGCGATTTGTCTGTGTGGATTGCGCAGTTGGATCTTTCGGAGACACCTATTTCACCTCCTCTCCTGGTTCAGACTCGTGCAGGTGGGAACAAAATAAAAATTAAAGAGTTCAGCGACTGAAACCTCACGGGCGATCCGAAGGAGGACAAGCTCTTGAGAGACTGAACGGTTGAAGAATGAAGTTTCCAATCTATCAAGCCTGCAGATTTCTTTTGGAGCCCAATATTCCCCAAAGCCGTTGGTGAGCTTGGCTGGCTGTCCAAGTTGAAGTGGCGAAGCTCAAGCTGCTGATTTCTCGTGACATGAGTGAGCGTCTCTCACACAGTACACGACGTGACGCCTGTACTGGTGTTGGAAACGGAAAAACAAGTGGATGCACCTCCCACCCAATGATCCAATCACCCTCCACCCGTTCAGCATTTTTTCGTGGAATGCTGTAAAAACCCCGTCTTCCCGGATTTCGCCCGAATAACCTTGAGAGTGGCTCCTCCGAAGACGGAAGCGCACTTTCTCTGGCGCCTGGCGCTTGAACCAGAGGAAGAAAGGGTGAGTGCGACTTCCCTTCCCTCCTCCTCCGCCGCCGCGCTTTTGGGTGCCGTACGGTACGGTGCTGAGCGCCTGGCTTCCCTCATGAGTGAGTGTGAGGAGAGAGAGACTGGACTGGGCGTTCGTTCTCTCGTTCTGGGTCTTGCCAGCACACCGGCGGCCTCACTTGAAAAAAACCTTCCTCACTTCCGAATTTGCCGTCGTAATCGCCCACGTCGACCGACTTCCCCTGAAGTATGAAGACGTTCGGAGTTTCGCTGTTGCTGGCCGCCGTGGCTGTGAGCGCCGCCGCGGGGCTCAAGGACCTGCCGGTCTCGGTCTGCCGAGACGCGACGTACAACTCGCCCGCCGCGCGCGGCGCCATGTGCTCCGGTGCGGGCGCGACCCCGGCCGGCAAGGCGTGCCCGCTCAAGGGCGACGCCGCCATCGCCGACTGCCACCCGTACCTGCCGTCCTACAACGGCAAGGACTGCGTCGCCAAGGAGGACGCCGTGTGCGAGATCGTGAACGGCCAGACCTGGGGCTGCGTCTTCCCGTCGGTCGGCTGCCTCAAGCCTGCCGGCTCGTCCACCCCATGCCCAGTGACTGCCAAGCCAGACACACCATGCCCTCTGACATCCAAGCCAGACACGCCACCAGCGACGACGCCGTGCCCTCTGACGTCCAAGCCTGACACGCCGTGCCCTCTGACGTCCAAGCCAGACACGCCATGCCCTCTGACGTCCAAGCCAGACACGCCAAAGCCAGCGACGACGCCGTGCCCAGTGACTGCCAAACCTGACACGCCAAAGCCAACGACGCCGTGCCCAGTGACTGCCAAACCTGACACGCCAAAGCCAACGACGCCGACGCCATGCCCAGTGACCGCCAAGCCTGATGTGCCAACGCCATGCCCAGTGACCGCCAAGCCTGATGTGCCGACGCCATGCCCAGTGACCGCCAAGCCTGATGTGCCAACGCCATGCCCAGTGACTGCTAAGCCAGACCGCCTCTAAGCCAACCCGACGAGGAGGAAAGGCTCTGAAACACAGGACCGCGTGCGTCCGTGTTTGTCTCTCTAAACTGGAGAAGAAATCAAAAGCATCGAGTTTTTGATACATTTTACTGTTGTATTTACCCGTAGAAAGCACATGTGTACATGGGTCAAGAAGAAGCGAGCGAGGCGAAGCTGCGGCATTGAGCGAGCGTTGAAAATGCAGACGCGCCAGTTTCATTTCAGAGGTTCCTCTTGTATTATTCATCTAATTCCGCAACCAAGTGGGTTAAGCGTTTCTACTGGGTTCGTTGGTCTTGTATGCTTTCGTGCTTGAGCCTGGTGCTGGCTGTGCTTCTGGAGCTATGTTAGGTGCTGAATACGGAGCTCTTGGCTGTCGTCGACAGGTCCATCCATGCGTTCCGTTTTCTACGTAGATTCGATCACCATTTCGCTGCTTCAGAGCGCCAGGTGACAGGCCCATCGTTGAAAGCCAAACACTCGGTGCGAGTGCGCCGCCAATAGCAACTCTCGATATATTTGTTGCAGACAGAAGCGAGCGTTTGGCAGGCGTCAAGTGATTTGGGTCCTCGGAGTTCCACAAACTTTGATGTCCCAAATCACGCTGAAGTCTGTCGACAATACTTTCAAAGTGAAAATATGGAGCTCAGTAACATAATAACCCGTAAACGATATCGCACGTTTCCCCTCTTAGATACGTCAATCACCTCTTCAACGCTACTCTCTGTTAATTATAATATATTTGGAAAACCATACTGGGCAGGGTGCTGCGACATGATGGGAATCGGAGCACTGTCGACGAGAGTGGGCGGATTATGGCTGACCACGCGCTTCTGTTTTCTTCCGTCCGTGTGCTGAACTTCTGGGATTTTAGCGCCAAACCAGCAACAGCGCGCTCGGAAAATAGGAATCGGTCCCTAGACTTGGTGCGTTTGTCCACCGCTGACCTAGATACCAGCAGCGCTTCGTCTTGCCTCTGGACCATCAGACGCTCTCTCCTGTGCTCTACTGCTGCAACACTGTACTCATGTGTACCCCTGCTTGTCCAATCGAGTCCAGCAGGACCAGTATCCTGAACGGTTCTGCAACGTCCCTAGAGCTCGCATGCTCTGCCTCAAGAGTTGCTTCTTTCTGTGATCCAGCGAACCTGCAATTCCAGCGCCTGACATGGGACTCCCCCCAACTCGTCGCGCATGTAAAGGTTTTCCGCAATCACCAAGCTCTGGGTGATTACCATGATGTAAGTGAATAAAGCCGCGCAGCGCCACACTAGGTGCACCCAGTAAAACGCACTCGCCCGCGCTTGGGTGTGGAACAAGCGTTCACTCGTTCCACACCCAGAGGCGAGTGTGATCGGGTGTACTGGAGGTGGACTCCAGTCACGCACGACCGGAAATGGGTGCGCGATCACTCCCAGCACGGATGTCACGATGATGACGCGCACCTGACGGTTTCAGGACCGTGTGTCTTCTTGCAGACGAATCGAGTTTACAAGTGGACACTTTCCAGCGCGTTCTATGTGTGAACTGGTTGTGGCAACACGTGGAAACGGAAGAACCCGTGCCTGCAACCTGCGACACAGCGTGAATGAAACCAGCGAAATGATTATACCAATTGCAGGGGAGTGTGGAGCGAAGTCGCGATCCTTTCGAGAATTGACATAGAGTTGCCGGATACCCCTCTCCTGCACTCCATGCCAGCGTCACCAACCCAGCAAAACAAATGGTGGGCCCAAGATCTCCGTATCTTCCGAGTGTGAAGAGTTAACTCTTTCTGCGCCTGATCTGCGAGGATCAAAAATGCGATTATGCACCCGCGCGCCTACGTCTCAAACCTGGAGGGTTTCTGTGCGTTGTACGTTGTGAGGCAGTTCCGACCAAGCCAACACCTTTCACCGCGGTCGACTCGCTTGGGAGTTGGAGCGCCCCTGCCGACTCCAGACAACTCAAAGCGGAACAGCGAGTGTCTTCATGACCACCTGTTGTGTACCAGGGAAGTACCAGTCGGTACCACCTGGGACAAGACGCAGGCAGCTCTCCTATCTGCCAGTTGGCCCCTGGATGGCGCTTCCCAGCGCCAGTGGCTAAGTGGAGGAGGGAGAACATCGTGGCGCGGTTGGCGCTAGAGTCTGTGCATGTCAGTTTAAGAATAGCAAGACACCCAGCACATCAATACATGTTGGTATCTTGTGGGAGTTCCAGCTCCCAAGCGTGTGTTCTCTTTCGCAGATACACCGCACCACCCTGGTTATGACTGCGCCAGTCTGAGACAAGACGAGCACACCAGATATCACGGTTGTCCATCCGGGTTCGTTTGGGTTTCGCTCTTCAGCTACAGCTTACCACTCCCTACACCTCTGCAACTTCAGTGTCAATCGTCGACGGGTTGCTTTGAAGTTTCAAAAGAGAAAGGTCACACATGAGGCTATCAAACAAGTATTCGATGGAGTAGTCGGTTATCTGCATCTGCAGTAACCAACAAATAGGCTCAGCATGCGCCTGGAGTGGAGCCGAAGGAATGCGGTGACTGACTTGCTTTGGTTGACTGAGTGACCGACGTTTCTATTTATAATAGGAACCAGACAAGCACATGGGCTTCATTTACTCAGAGTAGTATGTCTTTTGTTCATTTTGCACTCTGTGCTATCTTTACGTTGCGCTCATCGGCAAACTCACTTACTCACTGCGGTCGCACATACGAGGCGCGTGCGTGTGGGGACCGCGAGCACAGAGTCAGGATGGATGCAGCTCCAGAGCGCCACGAGCCCGCCTCTCCATGCGGCACAGAACTCGAAGGCCCCCACAGCACCGATGTAATAGCAGCGACTCCAAAAGCCCCATCAACCCCAGTTGGCTCGCTGGACTTCCTCGGCGCACTTGCGGTCATGACATGGGTCCTCCTCATCCCAATCGCCCTCGTCGCGTTTTTCATCACTATCGGCTGCTTCAACCATGCGACACTGTTCCGTCCCGCCAGCGAAGCGCTTGTCCGCTTCACCTACACCGACCCAGTGATGTGCGCAGACTGCACCAACTGCTTCAAAGGGTGTCCGCACGCGCTACTTCAGCTCGCGCTACTTCAGCTCGCGCACTTTAAATCCTGAGCGATCATGCCCAACAGCAAGTACCTCCAGCTATTCGCGGCGAACCCCCCCCCCCCCCCCCCCCCCCAGCACGTCGTCTCACTAAGCGCGCAAGCCGAAGACCTGGGGAAGAGACTGGATGCCTCTGGCGCCATCTGCGTGTATGGAGTGGACGAGCGGGGATCTCCTGATATCTACATCGTCACGACTGCAGCCCTCGTTGTCGAGATTGCGGACACGCTGGGGCTGGCGAGAGGCTACGAGATGCTCATGGCGGTGCGAGAGGCTGCCAGAAATACAAACTGCGAGTCCAGATGGGTCATCTTCTCCATCCTGAAGGTGTTCACGTTCAAGTCTGGCTCGGAGCACTCGAGCATCCCGGCGGCGGACATCGCCATTCCCCCAGAGCAGGCGAATTGCCGTCCGTCGATCAACTATAAGGCGAATTCTCTTCCCCAAAAGGTGACATTGGCAACCGACGGCAAAGATCTGGGTCTTGAGGTGCCCAGCTCGCTGACACTGGTGCCGTACAACATGGTGAGCAGCATCGATGCAGCTTCGCGCTCTGTTGAGGTGATCCGACTTTCGAATGGCGGGAAAACCGCGATGATGCCGCTTTCGAATGGCGGGAAAACCGCGATGATGCCGCTCTTTCGAGGATACTACGGCGGCTGCATCGTTCGCGCCGTGAACGCGACAGGGGTGTGCGTTGACGCGTCCTGTGAGATCAACGGAGGTTGGGTGAACTACGGACCGATGCTTCAGTTGCCAAAGAATCTGCCGGTGTGCGCGAGAAGCGGCTTGCGCGTCAAGAACATCTACGCTTCGTCATGGGAGTGGATCTCGTTCATCGACCCTATGAACGCCAAAAGGTTCGCCATGTGGCTCAACACCTACAGGACTCGGTACAACGACTCGGAGACGGTCAGTGTGCTGCCTGCGCTCGTGGTTGTGCAGATTCTTGTCATGGGGATCATCAGCATGTACTCCATGAGCGCACAGGCCTACGAAGATGATCTACTTGATCTGGGTGTACCGCGCGCAAAATGGCCGCATGCAGACGATCTACCTGACCCAAATGACATACTATCTGGTGAACCAGTCGGACTATTACTACCTCGTGCTCGCGACAGGCACGCTGTCGAAAGCGCCGGCGGCGAATCTGGCATTCTGCGTCTTCGGGGCCTCCTACAGCTTCGTGAACATCCTCAAGAGCCGCACTGGAGAGCAGAAGCTGGATCACCACTTTTGTCTCGCGTGGGAGCTGGTGGTCATCTCAGCGAGTCTCGCGAGCGCGATAGCGCTGTATGGGCTCTGAGCGACCAGCCTCGACTTCATTCTGAGCTACAACTCAGAGATGTTGCGCAAAACGACAGCGCGTGGAGCGAAGCTGTGCAGACTGAACGACTCGTGCCTCGTCTTCAAGATGAACCTGGTCGTGGTCATGGTCGCATTAGCGTTGACGCTGATCTTGATCACATCACTGCTCAAGCACGTACTGCTTGCAGTCGAAATAGCGAAAACCCAAGGAAACACCCTGGCCAGCTCTTTTTGGTCTTCTTTTCGCTGGATCCGAAGCCCTAGAATGTACGCTCAGCGGCACTTGACCTCCGCGATCTCCACTATTTTCTCTCCGACTGAGCTGAGCAAGCAGTGGCCCATCTTTTTGACCACGTTCGAGAAGAACTGTGTTGGCGGGTCCATCTTGTGGCTTGTCATCGACTGCGAGGAGCTCTGCTATTTGACGCACTAAGAGAAGCGCTTCTGCGTGGTCGAGGGCGTGCTTCTCGCTGGCTTCGTCTGCGACGACAGCTTCCTTTACCGCGCCGACGACGCCTTGCTCCTTGTACTCTTGCAGATGGTGACGCATTTCCTGCTGCGCGCTTTCAACGTTCTGATCCCACGTTGGGAGATCTGCTCCACCGACTCGTCCGTCACTGAGGCGTCCATGACGCTATGGTCCGACATCACGTGAGGCAAGAGCCGCCCAGTCCTGCTTGCGTAGTCGATAGAGCGGACGTCAGTGGCATTTTCCCAGGCAGCAATAATGACTTTGTTTGCAAATGTTCGTTGACGAGAGCAGAATGCACTGAACTGGCCGATTAACCCAAGGTTGGTGGGGGCGATATACCTCTGATGGAAAGTTGCGACGAGGACAGTTGATCGAATCTAGGATTGACTGGACCTGAAGAACACCACCAGACTGGCTTTACTTGACTGACATATTCTCGTTTCGCGCGTTGTGGCGGAAGGAGTAGCGCGACTTGCGTGGAGTTACGATCTGCAAATCTAGGATTACCGCGAGTTCATCAATTTGTCCAAGTGGGATCCTAAGGGCACAGGATTAGTACTTTATTGAATACATATAGTAATTGGAAGTTGAACTCGCGCACCATTGGTGGAGTGATGCTCACAACATCAGAAGTAGGCGTTCTCACCGATAAGGGCGAATACGATGGGGTGGTAGCATCGCGGTGCGCTGTGCACGACAAAGACAAGAAGGAAAAACAGCAGCATCCGAGCTCCAAGAAGGCGAGTGGCGCGGACGCCACCAAGCGCGCGTTCAGTGACGAGCGCCGACAACAGCTCCATGAGGAGACACCCGAGCTGCTGCACTTGGTAAAGAGCTCCGCTTCCGTTGGTGCAGCTGATGCGCCAGAAAGGTAAGAGTTTTGCGAGCGCGACAGCAACAACGCTGTCCAAAGCGCGCATGATGATGGAGGGTTTAGACCTCGTCGAGGAGGAGTACGGTAATGCGAGTTTGGGAGGCGGTAGTGGTCGTGGAGTCCAGCCAGCAGCCGCAGTAACAAGAAATGGAGGTCCTAGACTGCCTGCTGGTGCTGCTCCTACGCTGAGCTCGTCGTCATGCGGGCAAATGTCAGCGATCTGTTCACTTTCAGAAATGGATACACCTGTGCACCGCCAGTTTTCACCAATCTGTCTTTTTGTGGTGCTCGTGTGCGTGTAGCTCATGTGCGCTTGCGGGGTTTTCTGTGCAGGAAGCAATAGCAGCAACGCGAGCCTCCAGCTGGTGCTGCGTCCGAGCAACCAAGCGCATTCGCTTTTGAGCTCACCAAGCAGTAGTTTGAGGTCCACGACATTTAGCGAGGAGAAGTTTGGAACTACAATGCCCACACGTAGCAAAGCCGGCGTGAGATGCCTCCTGGTTTCGTTTCCAGTCTCCACAAGTGGGGTGTATAGACACAGGGATCGGGGTTTCTGCCTGACCCCCCGGGATGAGAAGCGCGAGCGACACGAGCTTCTGACGCGCATTGCTGCAGCGTTTGTTTCCTAATCAGGTGTGAACAGGAATGGGAGCGACTTCGACTTGCTTCCTCTGCTCTCGTCTTCAACAAGCGCATGCTCGTTTGCGAGTTCGACGCAAGCGAGACACTGATGAAACAGAGCCGACCGAACAGAAGTAGCAGCAGTAATGCTATGAGAAAGCAGCTAGCAGTACCAAGGAATACTCCGAAGCCACTCGGGAATTATAAGCTGGTGCGCGAAACATTTGGAACACCTGTCGCTATTCGTTGATGTAGCACCAAAAGCTAACTTTGGAATCTCAAGCCTGCTCGCATGGACCGCCGCCACAATTGATCTCATTGACTCACGCTTCCATCCCTGCAACCTCATGGATAACGTCGACCCTGTGGACTGGAGAGTGAAAGAGAACATTTCTGAGAGGCCATTCCCAAAGCCCAACGGTGTGAAGCAAACTCTCAAGGACTACGCCATCAGCCGAGGCTTCTCGTCCGTGCTCGAGACATCAGACAAAATCTGCATCACTCTCTCGTGTTCTCAAGGCGAGGTGAAACGTAGCCATAAAACTGGGGCTTGGTTCCACTCGGCGGGGCTCGCAGGCTTCGAACCAAGAAGGTCGGGTGCCCATATGAAATGAAGATCCGGATGCAGCGAAATGTCGACGGGATCGACTGGGAAACGAAGGTAGTGAGCAACCTTCACGCTGGTCATCTTCAGCTCACCTGCGACACCATTGGATCTCTTCCATCTGCACGTCGACATCTCAGTGCAAACGAGAACATGGGAGAGCGTGTCAAAAAGCTACATTTGGTTGGAGTGGAGCTGGGAGCATTGTGGTCTACCTTGCGCGATAAGCACCAGTGGATTCAGTACAAAGATGTCAGCAATGTGGTGCAGACGTTGAAGAAAGATCAGTACGGCGGTCTGACAGAATTGAAGCGCTGCACAAGAAACTGAAGAGAGAGGATGTGGTGTCAGAGAGCCTTCATGACGAGTGCGATCGAGTTTTCCGACTCTTCTTCGCGCCAGTATGCAGTCGACGACTTGCCCATCGGTACAGTCAAGCCTTGCTCATGGACTGTACCTACAGGACCAACAAACATCGAATGCCTCTCCTCTCCGTGATTGGAGTAACCGACATGAGCAGCACGTTCACTGTTAGGTGCGGCTTCCTAAGTGATGAGCTGGAATCAAGTTACCGATGGGCTTTGACTGCACTCGAGCGATGGCTTATTGCCGACCCCAAACCACCGTTGTCGACAATGAAGCTGTGCTCATCAACGCGCTCGAGCATCTGTGGCCATCCACGCAGATCCATTTGTGTCGGCGGCATATCTAGAAAAAAACTGTCAGCAATTGCGAGGCAAAGAGAATGGGCCGGCAGCGTTCAAGACTCTGATGTCAGGCTGGATCTATGCAGCCCATCACGCTTCACCTGCCAACACTTCACGGAGGTGTGGGATTGGCTCAAGCGCGACCTTCTCGAGAATGATGACGAACCGGGGTATCTGTGGTTGAAGCCAGCTCGAGTCGACCACACGGCGACCTGCTTGGCACAAGCGTTTTCGTACATCGACACAAACAAGGCCCCATTGAACCACCGTTTCGCCAGCTTTGCGACAAGCACTTGCTTGCAATTCGAATACACAACAACCTCTCGAGCTGAGAGATCTCACTGGACAAGTATTAAGTTTCATCTCAATCTTTCTCGTGGGGCGTTGTTGGACGTGTAGGAACGAACCAACAGATCCACTGAACGGCAATTCGCGCTGATTGATAGCACTATCAACAAGGAGCGAGTTGAAATGCTCACTCTCCTGCTGTCAGTCTTCGCCCCGGTACTGAGGGGAGTCACTTGCTACGCACTTCAACGAGTGCATCTAGAGTATCAGAAAGTGTTGCACAACGACAAGCCGGTCCCATGCAGCCGGTATTACAACAAGGTGTTCAATTTGTCGTGTTCTCACGACATCCATGCACGTCTCGCTGCAAACAAACCGCTGTCCATGTCCGACTTTCATCGCCACTGGCACAACGAGATGCAGGTACTGGATCCCGATGTAGATGGAGTCTTGGAACCATTCCAAATAGAAAACGTCCGTAGATGTCCTGCAACTAGAATCGAACACTCAGGGGCATCGCGTCATCGCAACTCAAAGCGCAGACCTTCCTGATTTGAGCTGAAAGAGCGCGATCGAAAAGCTCACTTATCCAGCGAGTGTAAGCTACCAGGGCATAACAGGCGATCGCGCACTCGAGTCTAGTCAACAACAGAGGAACAAGGTGGTCAAGCACATCAGAATCTAACCAACACTTCACACTCGGAGCTCATCCAGATGGACTAGCCACCCTGCTTTAGACAGTTCATTTCATCATACGCAACTTTCCAATTCATCATAATATCTTCACTTTTGTTTGACAGCGGAACTAACTTACTGTGAACTGGTTCGGCTATTTGAGCAGCCACGCTGTAACTGCGCGATATGGCCGTGAGAATCACCGTCATGCCGCCGAGGGACACGAAGAAGCTCGGCTAGAAGAATTTGAGCTTGAGTTCACCCAGCGATATCTTGCCGTCCGGTTCGTTCACGGATGTGCTCAGCACCATGTCGATGACGATGAGCAACATTCCGACCAGGTCCGTCATGGACAAGATCTACAGGTGGCAGCCACGGAGCAAAAACTCCAGCCAGCGTATGGCAATGTGGCAACGCTTCTCGTCGCAACGACGACGCATGCACCACGCGCATAGAGAGAAAGAGAGTCACTCACACACGTACCTGCTCGAGCCACGAGTCTGCGAAGAAGACGTCCGCGAGCACCGTGCAGTCATCGCTGACAGACGCCACGAGCGCCTGTGGTGCGAATCTGCAGTGAGCAGCATTGGGATCATGTAATGGGCCTCACCCATTACATAAAGGTGAATCTGTTTCACAGATTGTGTGTGTGCCACACAACACCTTTGATGTGCATTGTGGGTGACAAAAGACAAAAGGATCACAGTAAAACGTGAACCCACATGCACAAGTGACGTCATTGGATGATGTCACAGGACGTTCCTGTACAGTGTTAGTCTCATGTACTAATCATGTACGGAATGATGGTTCCTACTTTGGGGAATCTGAC
>JALBZD010001000.1:0-12141 GCA_038050675.1 Globisporangium cylindrosporum | reverse complement strand
GATCGGAGGAGCCGCCACGGTAACTGGGATCCTCACTGCTAGCTCAGGAATCACAGTCACCACAGGCGGACTCAGTGTGACCGGAGATACCACGGTCACTGGCGCTCTCAGCGTCAGCACCACGGCGACGATTGGTGGAGCAGCAACGCTATCGAGCACACTCAGCGTCTCGGGGGCTGCCACCCTTTCAGGTATCCTCACTGCGAGTTCAGGAATGACGATAACGGCTGGCGGACTCAGCGTCACTGCAGGTGGCATTACAGCTAGCGATGGGCTCACAGTTAGCTCCGGAAACGTTCAAGTCAGTTCAACCACCACCTCGACGTCGACTTCGACTGGAGCCCTTGTCGTTAGTGGAGGTGTCGGGATCGGAGGCGCCGTGTTTATCACCGGCAGGGCGTATGCGGCTGGCTACGACAGCCCTTCCGATCGGCGGTTCAAGACTTCCGTCGAGGAGTTGCAGTCATCAGCAGACGTTATCAAGCAACTTCGACCGGTGCGTGCTCTCGGTCAGCGTAGCTCAGTCAATTCGCACAGCGTACGCTCGCCACTCACACCTGCGCTGTCTTGTTTGGCTTGTTACTCTTGTCTGCCTTGCTCTTGCTGTGGTTGTGTTGCAGGTCACGTACGAATGGCGACGCGACGAGTTTCCATCTCGGCGCTTTCCCGCGGGCGTCTTTGCAGGGTTCCTGGCAGATGAAGTAGAGCAGATCCTGCCACAGGCGGTCGGCCACGACGGCGACGGCTTCAAGTCACTTGACTACTCGACGTTCATGCCGCATGTCGTGCAGGTCGTGCAGGAGCTGCAGCGCGAGATCGACGCGCTGAAGACGCGCGTGCAGCAGCTCGAGGTGCGCGCTGCCTAGCGCAGCACTGAAAGAGAGCAAGAGAAAGACGTGTTAGACAGAGGCTAGCAGCTGAGCTACATGTAGAGAGCGCAAACAGACTCGTGCATTGCACCATACATGAATACACTGGTGTGTACGTACGCACAGCAATCACGCTGTTGCGTCTTGAACCCCGCCCGCGCGCATGCCATACCACTCGCCTGTTTCGTTCACTGCTTTTTCTATGGCCATTTTTTTCAGTGAAGAGAAACCTTGCGGTCATACCGTAAATCACGGTGACGGGCCGACATCATCGGGCACCCAACAGCAAAGGTCCGACATCGGTCGACTCAACAAGCACTCACCACTCCAGTTCAAATCAAAGAATTCAAGAGCTCAACTGGAGCGAGATGGCAGGCTGGAGTCAGGAGACGCTCGTGGCGGTCGCCGGCGCCGGCGCCGCAGTGGCCGCGTCCTATTACCTGGCGCAGAGCGGCGGCCTGGAGCGACTGCGCTTGCTTTGCGCGCACGCCGCGATGAAGCTCGTGGCACTCGGCCGACCGACTGCGCCGCGCTTAGTGCTGCGTGATCTGCAAGACAATCCGCCCATTGGCGCGTGGGTCGCGCTCTGCGGCACAGTATTCAACGTCACGGACGATCCGTTCTTCGACGTGAGCGGCGGCGTTTACACGCTCTGGAGCGGGCACGACGTGACATACTTGATGGTGCAGATGGGCGTGGACCTGGACGGCGCAGACAACGCGGCGATGGCGAGCTACCGCGACCAGCAACTGCCGATTGCGCTGCTCAATGACGACAACGATGAGAAGAGCGAGCGGAGGATGGCGCTGCTGAAAGAGTGGTATGCGCGCTTCCACTCGCGGTACGACGTCGTCGCGCAGATTGCTGATCTGTACGCAGGGCGAGACTGGGACGCGATCCGCGAGCAGCTGCTGCCACCAGCAGTGCGCTTTGCAGCAAACGGTGATCGCCCGCGCGGCAAGTGTCCCATGGGCTTTGGCTCGCGCGCGCTCAACCACGTCGTCTCACGCGCGAACCCGAACTCTAAAGAGGTGCGCACCGTGATGTTCCAGGGAAAACGGTACGAGGTGACGCACTCGAGCTTGTTCCAAGAGAACGGCGAGTTTGCGCACTTCGTGGACCATGACATCACGTTCGCGCTGGCGACCCAGTCGAATCGGACCGAAGACCTCGACGTGCAGCCGCAGCGAGAGTACACGTACGCGGAGCAAGTGCTGCTCGAGAAGTACCGCATCGCGTTCGCGCAGGAGCTGGCGTTGATTGCCGATGAAGTGGGTGCGTCGTCATCGTCATTGTCGGCTCCAGCGCACGAGCAAATGGATCTGCATGCTCTTATCGACGCATGCGACAACGAAGAGGCAGTCGTCATGCTGAAGGAATATCTATCATCAGCAGAGCAAGCAGTGAATACCAGCAATGTGGACCAGGTGTGTCTTCGCACGACCATGACGCCGTTGCACAAAGCCGTCGAGAAGAACCGCATCGACCTCGTCGAGCTGCTCGTGAGCGCCGGCGCCGATCTGTCCGCCAAAGCCGCGCTATACGACTTTGAGACGCCGCTGCAGATGGCCAAGCGGTTTCACTACGATGACATCACAGCGTTTCTATCCGCACACACATCGTAGGCAGATTTCAGTCGAGACGAAGCGAATGTCAACACGTATGTATTTCTGCTTAATAAAGCTCTGATGCTTTGTCTTCACTCAATATTCACAACGCATCCAATTGCTACATATCGATGCAGATGAAGTTCGAGTCTTCTTCTTATCTCTGTCGAAGCCCCTGTTCCGCGAGTCGCTTGTGAACGCTGCTGATGTACTCGGGGCCGATGCCACAGCAGCCTCCGACGATTTCAGCACCGAGCTCGACCCACTCCATCACAAAGTCAGTGTATCGCTGTACGTCCAGGTCATTGCGCATTGCCTGCGGCTTAGCGGACTCCTGCAGAGCCCAGTCGTCGGGAATCTCGGTCAAGCGATTCGCATACGCTCCCAGACGCACGCCGCGCTCAGCTAGCCGCGCTTTCGTCTCAGAGGCGGCGTTGAGGGCGCGTAGTGCTTTCGAAACATCCTCTGGCTGCGAGCAGTTGAACAGGATGCCGTGTAGCGACAGTTTGGGCACTGTGAACGTGACAAAATGTAATAATTCGTTCACCGCATCGTCCACGCACTCGCCACTGCGGATCTTTCCTTGGCTATTGAGTGCGAACGAAACCATCGCGGGCTTCTGGTAGTCCTGCACGCCCACGAGCACCATCTTGGCTTCCACCACAGATGACAGCGTTTCTGCGAGGTACAGATCCACGTGCGGCAGCAGTGCACTCCCGATGACCGAGTACAGGTGCACGCCTTCGTTGTACTCGACGACCTCGTCTGCGCGGTAGCTTTCCAGCAGTGGCGGCAGTGAGCCACAGATCTTGGCGTCTTTGCGTCCTGATCTCCTTCGCGCCTCGTTCGCTAAAGCGCCTGCGACCACCGTGAGCTTGACGATATCCACTTCGCTAAAGCCCACGCCGGGGGTGACGCCATAGTTGTTGCACGTGATGAAATCTGCTCCTGCCGCCAGGAACGACTCGTGCACCTGGACGAGCAGTTCGTGGTGCGTCTCGTGCACGAGCGCGCTCGCCGACCAGACCTTGCGGTCATCCTGCAGCCCGCGCTTGAAGAGCTCTTCGCCTGTGCCGCCGTCGAGTAGCTCCACAACTGGTGCACGGCGGCTGGGAGCAGTGGCGTTCGTCGTCATCGCGCGTTGAAGATGCTTCCTCCACAGTGTGGTGCAGCATGCGCCACGCCTCATGAAGAGCTCTGCGTGTGTGAGCATGTGATTTATGCATCTAAATGCTCCCATGGTCTTCATCATTTCGATCCGTTCGAGTCGCAGGAGTGCCAGTTGAAAGCATATTAAAATCAGTTCAACTGTGGGGCGACAGTACAAGCTGCGATGGTCTTCGTCATTTCGATCCGTTAAGAGTTGCAGGAGCGCCAGTTGAATGTGAGTGTACAATGGAAATGTGTCTCCATCACTCACTTTTAACTGGTGGTGCCTCGCTCGCTTTAAAAGTGAGGCGCCGTATGGCAATGGGGACGTCAGCCATCGGTCTCCGCTGTCTTGCTTGATCAGTTCTACATTTGCTCGCATCTGCACACATGTCCAAGGTTTGCAACTCAAGCGAACGGAGAACATGACGGAGTCACCGCCGAAACCGACCTAACGCAGCGTCGAGACGAGCCTCAAGAGCGTCGTCAAGAACACTCTCGTCACGGAGAAGCTCACCGATGCTGAGTTCCGGGCCAACAACATCATGATCCACGCGCTCCAGCTACTCCAGCTGCAGCTGCTCCAGCTGTACCTGCTCCACTGTTGCGACATGGGCGACGAGCTGCCTAAGCTCGACAGACGGTCCGTGACCTCAGTGACGAAAGAGCTCTGCAAGGCGCCTTCCACGGGCAGCCTTCCAAGCGCCGAGACACAGATCATCATGAATACGCTCAAGGACTTCTACGAGCAGCACTACAAGGCGTGCAGGAGCGGCGTAATCTTGTGTCACGGGCTGGTCAGGTGTACGACTTGTTTCAGGCTGTGGAACCGAGATACAAACGCCGCATGGGACGTCTGGAAGACGGCGACGAGCGCGATCCGAGGCGAGGGTCGTCCCGCGTATCTTCAAAGGGTCTCAGTGGGGCTTCGTCGGTTCCACACCGACGATTGACAGTTAATTGTTAATAACTACTACCTTTCCTGATCTCTACACGATCGTGTACTGTCGATACCGAGGTCCGGATGTGTCCTCTCCATCATCACCACCACCACTAGCCTTGTGGCCATCCCTTCGACGCGCGCCCTCCCTAACTATATGCGCGTACGGCTCTTGTTCCTGCTCCAGCGGCTGCCACGCCCGTGCCGTTTTGCGCTCGAAGACCTGCTTGTTGACGCGCGTGATGCAGTCCACGCACACGCGACGCTTGTCCACCATGCCGATGCGTGCCTCGACCTCCTCGACGCTCGAGCAGCTCCCGCACGCAAAGTGGCCACAGAGACAGCAGAAGTGCTTCTTGCGCAGCAGTAGCAGCGCACCGCCACCCACGCTCTGCGCGCACACAACGCAGCTCTGCGGCTGTGCGGTAGGCGCCACGTCCGTCTCGCGATCGAGGATCTTCTGCGCGCCGAGCCGCCTGCGCATCGCGATGTCCACCCATTTGGTCGAGAGCTGTGCGAGTTTGCGGAACCGCTGGACCGTGTCCGAACGCAAGGCTGTGGATGATGATGACAACGCGCCGCCGCTGCTTTTCACAAAGTGCGTCGCGTAGAAGAAGGCCATTGTGTGCTTGTTCTCCGGGTCTTCCTGCAAGATGTAGCCGGCGAGCGCGTCGCCCACCACGTCTTGCCGGTCGCCGGCGTCCAAGTTGCTCGTGCGCTGTAGCGTGTGCACGACGCGACAGGCGCTCCGCTGCTCTGTGTCGTTCTCGACGTAATCGAAAAAGTTGATTGTACGCTTGGACGACGAGAGCGGGTTCGCGCTCGAGAGCGAGATCGCCTTGACCGACAGATGCGATGCCTCGTGCGTGGCCGGCGTCAGCGTGCGCACGGTTACCCCGAACGCGTACTGCGCGCCGAGCAGCTCCAGCATGCTCGCGTTGAACTGGTCCGAGTCCTCGCTTGAGAGCACGTTCGAAACCTCGTCGACCGTGCATGGCAGGAGCGCCTTGGTGATGATGCGGAACGCGCTAGCTGTCTTCTGCTCGTAGATGAGCTCGCTCGAGGTCGCCTTGCACTCCTTCCACACACCATCATTCGTGAACGACGCGTTGAGCGACATGGACTTGACCTGATGGAGTGCCGACTGTGCGATGCTGCCCAGGATCTCGTCCTCAACGCTGCGCATGTCGGTGACGCCGCTGGAGCGCGGGCTGCTGTCCCGTGTGGACGAGGGCGACGAGGGGGCGAGACAACCATGTAGACTTGCATTGCGACTGCGCGTGTGGCTGAAGCTGCTGGAGCTCGCGGAGCGTGGCGAGCGCGCCTTGTGCGGCAAAGGCGATGGAGAAGTGTAATGGCGCTGTCGTTGCTGCTGCTGTTGCTGTAACTGCTGGTGGTGCTCCTGTCCGCTGTCCACGCTGAAGAGGTTGCGGGTCGAAGGCGTCGAGAGCTTCTCTCTGGACGGAGGCCTTGACATCTCTTGGGATCTCTTACTGTCTACCTATTGTGCACTTGCGGGGCAGATTGCGAAGTGAAGGAGCGAAGAAGGACTCACGCGGATGTGTGTCTCTGTGTGGTTGATAACGCGTCAACCCCTCCCCTGTCGCGATGCGATGCTGCCGTCATCCAATCAGCTGCTCTCAATAGACGATCGCTTAGTGAATGAGTGAGCAAAAAGCATACGGAACCGGATGAAGGGAGCAAGGGGAGGAACGCGAGTGAAAAGCTTGAAGCCACGAAGCCACGTTTGGCGCTACGGTCAGTCCGCCTCCACCACTTCCATTACAGGAAGTGGCACTATTTAGGCAGAAGGTCATGCAAGTCAGGCACATGCCGGTATCGCTCATCATAGGAATAGAGAGCTCGCCCGAGAGCGGGAAAATACCCAGAGCTGCTGGCAGCTCCGTCTGTGTCAATAATTTGATCAATGGTTACGTACATAGCACTTCGCATGCTGCAGAGAACCAAATGGGACAGAGACGATCCAAAACAACGGAGCTCTTGGCTGCCAAAATGGCAGCGCAGCGCCCGGATCGGATGGACGGACGGCTTGAAGCCTCCAATTGCAAACGAGCACGAGTCGCAGGTGTTGGGCCCAAAGAGTGACACCGAAAAGGCTTCTTTTCTTTCGTGGTGGTGACCTGATCTGACCTGGCGGTGGCGGTGATGAAATGAATCAGATCATAGAACCCGAGCCATGGGTGGACTGGCACCAGCCCCAGCAATGTAGCAGAGGCTTCTGCGGATCTGTATTCTCGCCTCGTCTTACAGTAGCTCTTGGAGTCTGCCACGCCCACCCGGATGAAGAAGACGAAGAAACCCAACAGAGCACACGTCATCTCGCTGCTCAGAATGCATTCTTCCGATCTGGTTTATCGCTGAACTCTCGTTTGTCAAGCATCCCACTCTGAACTGACTCTTCCCACTCGTAACTCCGCGGTTTGTATAAATCTGCAATTTGGAATACGTTCATCTCACACATATTTTATTAAATATGGTATCATTAAATACGCGCTCTTCTGGTGCGTGAGGATGTCAACAGCGCTGCTGCAAGAGTATTCCTTGTGCACAAAGGCATTGAGCAGGATGTGCTCAAAGTCACGTGACGCTTGGCAGTCGCCAGCGGCTTGGCTCCGACGAAGGGCGACGAACGCTTATGCTCTCATCGAAGGTAAACGAGTCACCAGCAGCAGCTGACTGGTGTGGTTTGGTAGGTTCTTCTCTCTCTCACTCACTCTTATGCTCCAGTCGCTTCAACTTCATGTAGCTCTTGGCGGACCCGTCTGTCTTCACCCTGACCACCCATTTCGCAGATTCTACCTTCACTCCATGTTCAAACAACCCTCACTCTCTGCTACCATGTGGTTCTGGGAAGTGAACACTTTAATTTAGAAAAATGAAAATATATCGGTATCCTCCAGTTGGAAAAATCTATTTTTGGCAAGAGACATAGGCGATTATATCTTCTCCACTCGTTTAAGTTCGATGACACTGATTGCTGATTGACTTGAATTTTCAGTGAGTCACCCCTGTCTCCTTATTTCGCTGAAACGGGAGAAAGGGACGCGAACTTCTTCCCGCATAAAAAAATAAGGAATCAGAGTCACCAATAAATTATCAGACATTTAGAAACTTTGTGGTGACCATCATTCTGCTAAATCTGAGTTTCTGAGTCTGGCACTTTTCTGTCCCCAAGGATTTTCATTTCCGAAATTGCCATCAAGTTGCCAACAAGATGACCAACCAACGCAATGCCAGTGCTCGCGCTCGCATGGTAACCTCCGATACTGGAGATCACTCGTTCTGGCGGCTATGCGAAGAAAAACCAGATCCAACAGCTGCAGAGGTACGTGAAGTATGTGCTGGAAATAGAGTATGGGTCGGAGGCGGCCACGGCCGTCGAGGAGTCTCCCACGGCGCTCATCAACGAGACAGCGGAGATGCTGGCTGAGACTCCTACTGTCCCGATCGAGGACGTCAACATCCCGTCACCGAACGATTGGGGGAGGGTGGTGGTGGTCTACACATTCCCCGAACCACTCAGCCCATGTGACGAGAAAATGACGTGCGGCAAATGCAGGACGGAAGGTTGCTCGAGTGAGCACAAGTCCGGATCGTTTTTCGAGATGCTTGGCTATATCAAACGTGCCAAGTTCGCGCTTGACATATCCATGTATATATTGAGCTGTCAATATGTGAGTGTAATTGTTTGCTGTCTGCTGTCTCGAATGTTAGAGTTTTTCTGATGGTGTGCTGCGTATGGTATCCTCTTCTTTAGGTTGCCGATGTGATTGTCAAGCTGGCGAAAAACAACCCGCTCTCCGGATCCGATTACCGACAGACGAAGAGATGTCTATCAGAGAGATCTCCATGATCAAGTTCATCCGAGCACAAAAGCGCGAGCACAAGGTAAGAGCAAGTTTTCCTTGTTTGTTGCACATTTGCTGTGGATGGATAGATGAACAGCGCAAACTCGCGCTCCCTGCGAGGAATCTGAAAAGGACAACGTCCACTACGACATTCAGTGCTCGCCACAGGACTACCTCCCGTGCATGTTGCACATGAAGTCGGTCGAGGTGCACAACACGAGCGCCAAGAACGCATGCCCACTGCGCAGCAACGTTGTGCCCAAACACGTCCGCGTAGTCACGACCTCGCTCGTGAAACAAAGGTTCACGAAGGAACACGACAAGAAAACCAACTACTTGAAAGGAGATGACCTCGACAACCACAAAGAGAGCTCCTGCCGCAAAGAGCTCCTGGGATATCTTCTTCAAGACCAACATGAAGTGCTTCCGCGCGAAGGGCTACACGTTCGACCACCAGGTTGTTACGGACAGCGTTGACTGCAGCAGCATCCGCCTGAAGCGAAAGGTTCTTTCCGGTGAGCGGGTGATCCAAGAGAGAATAGGGAAATGCGAGACGTACATCGACGAGGTTGCCGACTACGAATCTCTGAAGGACAAGACGGCCACCGCGATCGACCCGAACATGAGCAACCTGTTGTACTGCATCGACGGAGACACCAAGGATCAGACAAGGTTCCGCTACACTCAGGACACGCGCCGCAGCGAGAGGAAGGCGGAGAAGTACCGGACTACGTACAGGAATGTGAGCAGGAGATGAGGATCGGCGACAAGCACATCGATGAATGGGAGGTGGAGTTGAGTGCCTACAACAAGAAAAAGACCGACTTCGAGCGCTTCAAAGCCTACGCGGAGAAAAAGAACAAGGTGAGCAGGCGTCTGAGCTGAGTGTACAACGAGTACATCTTCCGGAAGCTGAAACCTGGGGGGCTACATGTGTCGCCAGATAACGGAAGCTCAGCTCCTGAAGCGGTTCGAGGAGCTGGTCGGAAGCGGAGCAGACACGATCATCGCGATCGGGGATTGGAGTTAGAGGCAGCACCGCAGGTTCAAAGAGCCCGTCCAGGGCAAGGGCTTTAGGATGATGTTTCAGAAGGCGGGCTACGACGTATACCTGGTTGATGAGTTCCGCACCAACAGCAGATGCAGCGCGTGCGGACAGGGCGAGTCTGAGACGTTCCGGCCAAGAATGCGAGAATCCTCGATCGTACAGGAGCGGCGTAATCTTGCGTCACGGACTGGTCAGGTGTACGACTTGTTCCAGGCTGTGGAACCGAGATACGAATGTGTGTGGAACATCTGAAAGACGGCGATGAGCGCGACCCGAGGCGAGAGTCACCCCGCGTACCTTCAAAGGGTGTCAGTGGGGCTCCATCGGTTGCCACACCCACGATTGACACTACGTTAATACTTAAATTACTCTAATGACCTACTTCCTCGAAAGGGAAACTCTGCTCCCTAGTTCAGCGGTGATGACACGGTATAAGTTTCTTTCTCTCTGCAAAATATAGATGTCCTTACTCGAACAGTGCCAACTTTCCTGCACATATTTTTGCGCCTTTGCTAGGAAGTCAAGTCAAGTCAGCATCGAGATAGCAAGCTCACAAGGTGACAAGAGAGAACTGTAGAATGAGAGAATCGAAATTGATTCTAAAAGTATGCCGCTTGTGATGTTGGTTAACTTATGCCATGTGAATTGGAAGTGAAAGGAAGCGACTGTGGGAACCTCTGTAGATGTACTTCGTAGTGCTACGAAGTACTTGCGAGTTATGTGTACAAGAGCCAACATGAACCAACTTCACCTCGAAAAGATTACAAACTGACGCATTTCAAAGTCATGTGAGAGATGTAGACACCAATTCGAAATAGCAACGAACGAACAACAACACTGAGTCACTCTCCGCTCATCATCCAAGCTAAATGTCCACCACGGTAGCGGATATCAATCCGGGTGCTCCTGTTGCTCCGTTTACTTGGTCCTGGTTGTTCTTCTGGAACGCGCGCTTCAGGTACTTGTCCTTAAGCTGCTCGAGCGCTCTACGATTCGCCGGGTCTGTGCTGTCGGCGAGGAGCATTGTCATGAGCATCTGATCCGCGACTAGCTCGTTCTTCTCGATCTGCGCGTCCGCGAGCTTGGAGATCGACGCGGCGTAGTTGTTCTTCTCCGCAGCCGGCTTGGTCTCGGGCGTGTTGGCGAGGATCAGCGTCTGCAGCATCTGGTCCGCAAACACCTCGTTCTTCTCGCGGTGTGAGTCGGCGAGTCGCTGCACAGACGTTGAGTACGCGGTCTGCGATGAGCTTGCGTCCGGCATGGCCACGCTATTAGTACTGGTGCTAGTACTAGGGACTGGGGTGGATGACGGTGATGGTGTTGGAACAGGGGCTCGCGGGATTGGGGTTCGGCTCGTTGGTGGTTCTGGTGTGGGAAGGAGTTTGTCAGCAGCGCTGGAATTAGCAACTTGAGTTACTTTCGCTGGTGGTGTTGTGAGCGCCGCATCCGAGAGCGAAAGCCGTTTCGCTGGGTGGTGTTTGTTGGCGCCAGCAGCTGCTGTATCAGACCTCGCATCCGCACTCGCTGCAGCCACCACTGCTACAGACGCAATTGGCGTGTCGGATGCGCCATTGGTTGATAGCGAGCGTCGTTTGTTGGTTTTTGATGCATCATTTTCCATTGCGGTAGACGACCGGGAGCGCTTGAGGGCTGACCCCGGGGTCTTGGAGCCATGCCACTTGGCGCTCTTGCTCAAGATCTCCCAGACTGTCACAAGCTCAAAGCTCTCGCCCTCGCCCGCGAGGTACTTTTGAAGCGCCTGGGCCTTCGTCTCCGCAGTCATCACGCTGCTTCTGGCATCATTTGGACCTTCTTCTTGCTGCTGCTGCTGCTCGAGCGCCAGCTGCGCGTAGCCGCCGAACTTGCGCATCGCACGCTGGATGGACGTCCAGTGATTCTTGAGCGCCTGCTGCGTTCGCTGCGAGCCCCCGAGGCGCTCGATCCATTGGTCGTGCACCGAGCCCCAGAACGTGTCGCTCTTGTCCTCGGCACCGCCGCCGTCCTGCTGCGCGCTCTCCGCGACGTGCACCCAGGCCTCGGCTAACGCCGTGTCCTCCGCGAGCGTCCATTGCTTGCCCTTGCCCATGGATCGTTGTCACGGGTTGCTTGTTGTTATCACAGCCTCTTTGCTTTGGCTTCTTTATCGCGCGTGAATTTGCTATTTGGGAGTTGCTAATAGCCTGTCGGATTTGAAAAAAAGAAGCAATTTGGAAATAGAAATAGAAACGATGCTAGAATCTTCTAACTGGAGCTTAGAAACTGCATAAGACGCTTTTTGGTGGTTCTTCCCATAGTCCAGTCCAAAATGGTTCATATTTATAAATTATTGATGCATAGACGATGAACTGGGGGGGGGCAAAAGCACCTAACTTGTTATGTTGGGTGGGACTTTCTCATCTGCCAGAGGGGCCAACCCTTTTGTGGTTAAGCTATTCTACACCTATTCTACACTGAGGAAAGGGTGGTGTGGTGCTGTACGTGTGGACGAATGGAGACTGAGCAAAGACAGATGCGATTCGGATGAGGCCGTCGCGGAAATCAGTGTCGTCGTCAGCGATAGCGCGTCGAAGAGCGTATCGGAGATGTTGGCGCCGTCGAGAGTCGATCCAATGCCACTGCGTCACTGGGTGAGGAGGTGCCTCGTGTCGATGTTTGAAGT
>JALBZD010000100.1:0-64516 GCA_038050675.1 Globisporangium cylindrosporum | reverse complement strand
CTGCCAGCACGGCCAACTTCAAGACCATCATCCAGAGTCTCCAGACCTACGGCGACAAGCACGTGCGTCGCGTCAAGTACCACGGCGCGGCCAACTACCACTTCAACGAGCAGTACAACCGCGACACGGGCCTGGCGCAGGGCGTGAACGACCTGACCTGGTCGTACGCCTCGCTGCTGTCGCTCAACCTCGCCCGTGAGGAACTCCGAACGCTTTCGGCCTAAGCGCAGACCTGAGAAGCGGAGGTCTGTAGTGCGCTAGCTGACTTGGACACTACTTGAAGTTCTGATTTTGTTGTCTTTTTGCCTGCATAGCCATGTTTTACATCCAAATACCATCAAATATACTGCGCGTCAAAATCAGAGCGGAGCTCGTTAAAAATCGATGGCGAAATGAATGACAAATTGGCAAGCAGCTTGTCATGGCTTTGTTGTCCCGCAAATGTGGACTGATATTTTATGCTCCAGGTGAAAGAAGTTGTAAATTGTAAAAACATGAAGGAAATATGACCGAAATAATTACATTCGCCGGTATTTTGTCAGCTGAGAGCCAACCGAGCGCTCACGTTGGCATCAAAATGTTTGGTGGCACTGAGTACTATGCTGGTAACCTCACGCGTGCATCCAAAAAATAAAAGCTATCAAGGGCTTTTAGAGGTACTACAGCATCAGCCTGTATTGAAGTTACCTGCTGTCTCTCCAAGGACAGTCAATGTCTTGGATCTCCTACCACCACCACATCACTCACCAGTTCACCGAGTTCAACGCACTTCTCTTCTCTGTCGTCCCATTGTCGTCGCACAAACAGACAAACAGACAGACACAAGGGTACCCAGGTCCCCTGCCACCGACGCGCAGATCGACTTTCTCAGCGGCTCGTCGGCGCTTCACGCGGACAAACCAGTAACTCCAGCTCCGCCTCGACCTCCGAACTCGCGTCGGAACTACGTGCGGCATCGCCTTCAGCTCTGGGACGTGCCGAGCGACCCCAAAGATGTCTCGGCTGTGGAGCTTGGCGTGATTTCCTGGCTGCTGTTGGCCCTGCAGGTCGCTTTCCGGTGGAAAATGCTCTCGATCTTCGCGCTCCAGCTGCTCTTTATCTGGACAATCGTTGGGGTTTGTGCGTATGTTCCGCAAGTCAATAACGCCATCAAGACTCAGTTCCAAGGGCAGATCGAGTACCGTATCGGCGCGTCAGCGGGAGTGGCGGTGCTGTTGATGCTGTTCTACCTGATCCAGTTGATCTTCCCGCTCAACTGGCTCGTGTTGATCGTATTTAACGTCGCCCAGGCGCCGCTCTTTGCGATCCTCGGCATCAAGTTTGACACGAATCTGGCCTTCTTCAACTGCGGCGCAATGTTCAGCTGCATCATCATCATGATCCTGCGCTCCAGGATGCGAAGATGCCACCTGGACCAACAACCCACTCTGTTCTCACCGATTAATGCGAGCTTCATCACCTACGTCGTCGTGGCGCTGGCCTCCTGCGGTCTCTTCATCCAGTATGGCCGAGAGTTCGTCACTCCTGAGGGCTTTGGCACCTCGCTCGGCTTCCAGTTCGTGCTTATCATATGTTTTGCGATCGACGCGTCGTCCGCGTACCGCGTCATGCCCCCCGACGAGTACATGCACGACGCGATCTACTTCTATACCGACATGGTGCTCCTCGTGGCGATTAGTGCCATTGCCGTGGAGATCGGCGCGCTTCTCGTGCTCATGTTCGGTGATGGCTGTGATTACCCGAGTTGCGACTGCTGCTCCGATGACTGCACGTTTTGCGATGACGGGTGTTGTGCTACACCCAGTTGGATGAACAACTGTAGCGGCCCGCGTTCTAAGAAGGCACCGCGGAGTACGCGACCGATAGCAACTGTACGTGGGCAGATTGCATTTTTTGGACTTGCATCGATCGCGACCGCGGTTGTAGTTGCTTCAAAGACTGCGACTGCAACTGTCATTGCTTCAAGAACTGCGACTACGGATGTGGTTGTTTCAAGGATTGCTGCTGGAGCAAAGACAAGAGCCAGCAGCAGCCGCTGAACGACAGCATCTCAAGTGAAGACCCCTTTGGCTCTGTGCTGCACGTCCCATCAGGGGAAGAGCCCCAGAAGAAGAGCTTCACTGATGAAAGCGTCAAAAGCCTGGAGATACAGCACGTGTAATTTTAAATTGACGAAGACTCGGCTTTGCAGTAGATGGAAGACCCATACGTGACTTGCTCCGTTACCAATAGGCACAAGTACTGATCACAAGAATACCCTACCTCAGCTTTGCAGGGACATAGGTATTGCTGGATAATGATATTCCAACTTCAGTACGATGCATGCAAGTTGCATCATGTAGCTCACGAGCTCCAAATTCCATCTTGTCGGCTCTTTTACTGTGGTGCGCACATAAACGGATATCCGTGTTTGCAGGGTTACGCACATATCGATGCATAGACACAGGGAGGAATGTTGTTGTTTCAAATCTGGCACACGCACCGTGATTCTGAACAGCGGCAACAGCAACGGCGTTTGATCATGAACCTTCAGATGATAGAGAGAATGAGCTGCTGTTGTTCCTTACGCTGAGCTTTGTGTGGGCTGCGGGTCAAGCTAAAGATTTCGGAGTAATGTTCCTTGCTGTTTGCTGATGCAGAGTTTCGCGTAATGTTTTCACATCCTGCGCCCGTGAGACGCACACTCGGTCCATTCTCATATTGTAAATCCATCATGACGAACCTTGATGCCGAGTCTCGTTCGTTCGTGCCGCTGTCTCTGGTGCGGGAGGTACTGGTGCGTGGAGGTTTGTAATTTGGTCAGCGGTCGATATTGCTATGTAATGCACCGTGTTCGAGTAGTGTCGGAACTTCTTCGAGTGATACATTTGTGAAACTTGAAAGCGCTTTGAGTGAACGGTCAATCATTTAGTGGCAGGAGGAGGCTACTACTGGTCGATCATTCATTCGTGCAAAGATCTTTAGTTTTTTTGAGCGGGCACTTGATGGTGTGACGGAGCTCAAGATCTCGCTCTAGATCCATTCAGCCTGGATTCTTCGCATGACAAGAGATTAGCCAAAACGGCAAGCGGCCATTAACTAACTAAATTCACAGAATGAAAACGCTTTTGACTTTCAAAATCTGCTCAGCAGAGTTTCTGAGAAAGTGCACAAAATGATTGCTAAAATTGATATCTATTGTTATTCTATTTGTATATATAAAACTCAATTTTATTTTACTATTATATTTAATATAAGACATCCAACGTATCTTTATAACCAATGGATAATTAACTCAATACGCAAACAATTCCGATTCGAATCATCCCTTTTTGGAGTGTGGGCCACATCAGTGCAAGCCACCTCTCGTTCGTTCCGCCAATGCTGCCAAATCTGGTTCAACCCCGCGCGTCAAAGAAGAAAAAGAAAGGCATCACGCGGAAGAGAGAAGAAGCAGGAGAACGGTCCGTCTCGCCTCGCCGCGCGTGTGAATATCTGTCAGTGCGCGTGCGCGTCTGTGTGTGTATATACGAGAAAGAGAGAGAAAGGACAAGTGACGCGCGTGTCTGCGTTAGTGTGACGCCATGGTGCCCATGTTCCTGCAGCGGTACGTGCACGTGGTGCTGGACGCGGTGCTAGGCAACTACGTGAAGAACATCGACCCGGACGCGCTTAAGATCAGCGTCTGGAACGGTAAGATCGAGGTGGACGCCGTCGAGCTAAAGCCGGACGCGTTTCCGCTCCCGAAGGAGTTCCAGCTCGTGAAAGGCACGCTGCACCAGTTGCGCATCGACATGCCCTGGACCAACCTCGCGAACCAGCCGATCCGCGTCGACATTGAAGACATGAGTCTGTTGCTGCAGGTGCGCGACACAAAAGCCGATGCGCAGCAGTCTGGCTCTGAGTCAGGTGTGGACGACGAATCGGTCGACGAAGCCGAATTGACGAAGAAGAAAGTGGAGAAGCTGCGCCGCAAGCGTGCAACAATGGACGCAATCGAGAAAGCCACGGAGTTCAATGAGCGCAACGTGCAGCTGATTCAAGGCCAGAGCTGGACGCACAGCTTCTTCTTCAAGCTGCTCGTGAAAGTACTCGACAACGTCCAGCTGTCGGTGCAGCACCTACACTTGCGCCTTGAAGACAGCGTATCCGACCCAAAGCAGCCGTACGCCGTGGGCATGACGCTCGAGTCGCTGATCATCAAGTCTGCAGACGAAGGATGGAACTACACGATGGTCGTGCGCGGCGGTGGCAAGAGTGATGCGCAGGCGAACGATGTGAGCGCCACGATTCTGCGCAAAAAGATGGACATCAACAAGTTTGGGATCTACTGGTCGCTGCCTCTGGCGCCTGTGCCGCAGGCGGTGCTAGACGACGGATTTGCCTTCGCGAAGCTTATGCAGATGAATTTCTGGTCGCCAGACGCGCCTGCGATGGTCTCGAAGACGAACTTCCCGCCGCTTTTCCAGCCGCAGGACTACATCATCCATCCGCTGACAGTGTCGATGAAGCTCACGATCAACGACGGGAACGCAAAGCTGCCGCTCACTCATCAAGAGCTTAGTGAGCGCGTGCTCTCACGCCTCGGTACGCCCTGGATGGTGGAAACAATCAACGCGATCGGCGACGAATCCTGGCAGGAGTTTCTGGATTCCATGCCCAAGCTCGCGGGTGACCGCAAGTACACCCTGGGATTTGTGTTCACGGAGGCGTGGTCTGTTGCGCGCGACATGTCGGAAGAAGAAGATGTGATTCCGTCCGTGGATCAGTTCAAAGTTGCGCTCTCAAGCTGTTTGCAATGGTCCTCGCAGGAAGTGGGTCGGCTGGAGCAGTGCATTGTCAAGTACCGTGATGCTGTGGTGCACGTCATGGAGGAGAAGAGCACGTACATTGACGCGAACGCGACGGTCGACCAGGTGCGCATCTCGATCACACGCAAGCAGTACTTGAGTGCACTGTCAATGGTGTCTTTCCTAACGGTCAAGCGACGTCAAGCGCGATACCTCAGTATTCGCCCAAAGAGAGTTCGTGTCAAGGAGAATCCGGCGCTCTGGTGGAAATACGCGATTAAAGCAGTGCTTATTGACGTGAGAGAGCGACTCGCACGAGTGGATTGGGAAGCATTGAAAAAGCAGAAAGAGCAGCGCAAGAGATACATCGAGCTGTATTTGATGCTCGCTCACGGTGGGACCCACGCCGCGTCGTTGATAGCAATTGATGTCCGGCAACTCACGAAAGAAGCCGCGACCGCAGAGATGGATGATCTCGAGTTCGCTATCGATACCAAGGATATTCTACGACTTCGGCGTGCTGCAAGGCAAGAGATCGAGCAGAAAGAACTCGAGAAGAAACAGCAAACCAAGATTGAGCAGCGACGAAAGCAGAACAACGCGGATAATGACAAACTCACGCAGGGGGTGTCAGCAGCAGCTACAGTAGCAGCACAGCCACCTCCAGCGAGCTCAAGTCTCTGGTCGTATACGTCCTGGTTGACGGGAGCAGGAGCAGTAAATACACAATCTGGTGCGCGTTCCAGTAGCGAGTCGGCGTTGGAAGAGGTTCACTGGAGTGAACAAGATACAAAGGATCTCTACGATGCAATCAACTTCCATCCAGAGGAGAGCATTGATAAAACAGGCGCGTCATCGAAGAAGAAGAAATCCGACGCACTTCACGAGCAGAACAGCGGCACCAAGAAGGCCCAGAGTCAGGATCAGCAGCACATTTGGTATCGCTTCCAGCTGGGCTTGACGAAAGCGAGCTTTGGACTGTACCGAGACGACGATGTTGTGCAAGCGCCGCGCTCTGGTTCTTCTAACTTTGCTTCTCTCTCAGATGAGACTGTTAGCAGTGAGTGGTCTCCAAGACCCGTGTCAAGTTGCTTGCTCTTGGCTTCGTTGGACGAGGTTGAGATCCAGTTTCTCGTGCGTCCGTCGTCACTCGAGATGGGATTTCAAGTCCGCGATGCGTTTTTCTGTCAGGATCCGCTGCTCGCAGTCGGTGGAAGTATGTCGCCACGTGTATCAGTGCGAGCGCACCGGGATTTCTTCCTTCAGCGGATGGACATGGACGAGGTGTTGCGGTACCATCCGATTGGAGCTCGAGAGAAAATCAGCAGCGTGCGACTTCGTGATTGCGAGAAGGAGTTGCCAATAATGAAACTCAGTATCGAGTCTCGAAGCGAGATAGACGACCAAGAGCGGGATCAAGAAGCGAATGCTGCCGTCGTGGCGTCGAGTGGTTCGCCAAAACTTTCTCGCTTTCTATTGATTTCGCTCGTGACGCAGCCGATCAAGTGCAACGTGAATTTGATGTATCTCCTCGATGTGTCTGCGTTTTTCACCCGCCCGCTGAATGTCGACCTCTCCGGCTTGGAGCAGAGCGCGTGGAAGAGAGCGCAGACACTGCAGCGATACAGTAGTGCCCAGCTACGTGAGGCGCTCGCGCGACGTACCCGCGTTGAAATGCAGCTTGACGTCATTTCGCCGCTGATCAACATTGTCGAAGTGCATTCTGAGTCCGTCTCAGAGAAGAATCAAGTGAGCTTGCTGGTGTTCTTGGGACACTTGCGTGCGAACACGATTCACCCAACGAAAGACCCGATGCCACCAAGCCCACTCAAAATTGGCGCCGGGGCGGACACTGAAGCGCTGGTGCAGCGCCAGTTCCTCATGAGTCCTGTGGGACAGAACCTGTACGACATTATTGAGTTCAGTATTTCAGGCATCGAGGTCCAGATCTTTGATGCTGACAGGAGTGGCAACGATGTGCAGTTCTGGTTCATTGGAGGCGATCAAGTTGGCGAGCGATCATCGTGGAACTACCTGCTGGAGAAGACGTCACTCTCGTTCAGTTTCCACATGAGCGTAGCCCCGGACGATCCAACGATCCCGCTTCTGAAGCTCTTTGGTGGAGTCGACAGTGTGCACCTGAATCTGTCTGCCGCAAACTTTCGGTCGATGTTGAGCTTGCTTCATTCGTTTGGAGAGAACTTGACAACGTACTCCAAGCGGAAGATTGCCACGGTTGGTGCCAGTCCCGGCACTGCGGAGAACGAAAGAGTGAGACGTCATTCGCACGTCGGTACTTCCGGCTCGGATCCGACAACAAGCATGAACTCATTCGCCGCAACTCGTGAGATCCCAATCCGACTGGTGAAGTCCTCGTCGTATTTCGCGTCGGCCCCGATGATGCGCCAGTCACCAGACAGCTTCTATGGGATGAAGGGCAAAGAGAGCGTTTCTGACACGAACCTGTACACTTCATTTGCGAAAGCACTGGATCAAGAGAGAGAACGCGCGCGACGCAAAGAGATCGAGGACAAAGATTTGCTTAAGCTGTGGAAGCGTGTGATTTGTCAGCTGCAGTTTGGCGTCGGTGAGGTTGTGTTAAAACTTCAGATTCGTGACCAAGCTAGCAGTTCGGAGAAGCTTGTTGTCATTCGCGCTGTCGACATCAGTACGCGCCTAAAGATGCGCACTTTTGACAGGAGACTAGAGTTTGCGCTCGGTACGTTTGCTGTCGAAGACATCCTCCGCAGTAGTTCGCCACTTCGTGCTTCTGGTGTGGTCGAGCGGAAGCGTTACCTGATGACCTCGGGTAGTTCAGATGTGAACCCAGACACTGGCTACACCGAGCAAACGCAAGTAGACTCCGACCAGCCGCCAAAGTCCGTGGAGCAGTTGATTCGCGTCGCGATCACGAGTATTGCGTCTGATGCCGAGCTGCCGAAAGACAAGCTGCTGTGGAGATACATTACGTATGACCCCGTGCTCATCTCCTCGAGTGACAACTCGATTTGGCAGGAACCGCTCTTGACGAAGCTCTCGGTGGATGCGAGTCTGCGCACGCTAACGATCAACCTGTACCAGGACACAGTCGCTGAGATGTTTGTATTTTTCTTCCAGCGTGACGAAGTCACTCCAACTCCTATTGATGTGTTTGAAGAGCAGGAAGAGCCAGACGAGTTCTCACACCCAAGCGCCAATTACATGACTGCACCTCTATTTGATGGAGACGAATATATGATTTCCCCAGTTGATGAGGACACAAATGGAGGCACGCTGACGCGGAAGTTTGGTGCATGGGTCGCGTCGTCATTCATGGAGAGCCTCCCCGGTAGTAGTCCCGAGCGAAACCCTGTGAAAAGTGCTCAACAATCTCCGGCGACACCAGAAGAAGCAGCGCAGGAGCTGGACGGATCTCCTGCAAGCATCCAGCTGCGGCTTCACGTGGACGGTTTATCGTTATTCTTGCACTTGGAAGACACCCAGAGACAAGAAGATGTGCCGTCAGCATTCATGAGCTTGACAACCGAGAAGTTTTGCTGCTGTGTGCACAAGTATCCGCTGTACTTGGGGTTGTTCTCGTACTTGACGTCGCTCAAGATCTGTGACGTGTCGCTATCAGAGAAACAGTTCCGCGAGATCATCTCGCACGCTCCAAGTGACCCATCTGTGGACTCAAGTGGATCACCGGATGGATTTTCGTCCTCGGAACGAAGTGGTGCTAAGCCAGGACACATCCCAACGCTTGAACAAACGCTTCGAATCTTGGACGTTGTCCCAGCTGTGTTTTCGTGCGCAGCGCAGTTTTACGGCGCCAACCAGATCCAGGAAGCTTGGCACCCAGGGTACTCGAACCGATTCTCGGTGCGCTTGAAGTCTCCGCGTATTCGATTTCTGTACAGTTTTGTGGACGATCTGCGTCGTTACTTCTTCGAAGGAGAGCTGCTCAAGACGATCTTCGCAGTGCTATTTCGCGAGCGCGTGGACATGTTCTGGGAGGGTGACTTTGAGGGTGCGAATTTGAGCGGAGGTTTTCCAGCATCGCTGCATGGGGAAAGCCCAGCGAAAGAGAATCGCTTCCTTGGCTCTGATGTCGTGTCCATGTTCCCGCTATTGGACATTCAGCTAACTGATGCAGTGCTGGAGATGCCGCCGCATCGCATGTCGTCGGAAGCGCTCGTGGTTCGATTTGACAACTATCGAGTGACCAACGAGCACGTGCTAGACTCGGTGCGCGAGATGGAGAATCGGATCGTGGCAAAGGTGCTGTTGAATTCATCACTGACACAACTGAAGCTGAATTTGTCGACACTGCGGATTGTCTCGGTGATTCTCATGGATCCGACTGAAGATGAGCAGCGGAAGCTTAACGGTGGCTTCGTGACGCAAAGCCTGCTCGGCTCGACGGACATTAATCTGTCGGTTGACTTTCGCACGCGAGCAGCTATCAGAATCGATGTGAGGATGTCGCCAGTCCGGCTTGTGTGCAATCAGAATCAGTACGCATTCGTGCTTCGTGTGCCTTTCCAGAACTTTCGCGAAAGCAGTCGCTATTATTTCAAAGCGCCGAACAACAAAGCAAGTTTTTCGAGTCAAAAGGGAAGACCGATAATGACCAAGCAGTCAGGTAGCGTCATCGCTGGCGGCTCGGATGCGCAAGCGCAGAGCGTCATTTATGAAGAAGAAAGCTGTTACTCGGATATGGATGAAGACGATGAGCGCCATGTGCTTGTGAGTGTGAACATTCCAGAGATTTCGATGGAGCTGCTCCAGGGCCAAGATGGGTACCATCCGTCTGTGAGTGGCGACTTCTACATGGCGGAGAAGGACAAAACGAACCAAGGATCGATCTGCGTGCTCGATGTCACCGCGTATCATGGGCGAGTAGACTACTGTCTCACGACTGGTAAGCTCGTGCTCGATGCAGATATTGAAGGCATCCACATTCGGGATTCGCGCATCCACTCCAAGATTTCAGTTCCGTATCGCGATGTTGTGGTATTTGAGCGCGGAACAGATGGGAGATCCAAGTCGGTCTCGCTGCATTTCGTTCGAGCGACAGAGGTCGTGGATATCGGCAGCATCCGCATGGACTCGACTTTCCTTTCGTCGTCACACACGAATCACACCTCTCCTGAGAAGCAAAACTACGCAACCTCTGCGTCGCCGAAGTCGCCCAATGATGTCTTTAAAAAGATGCGCACTCGGAGCCCCGTGCGGACGCTGTCGTCGAGGTCACTGTTCAAGTTCGCTAGCCCTGCGAAGCCGAGTCAAAGGCGCAAGGAATCGATGAACTCGGTCTCATCGCATAAATCGCGCTCTTCCACCACCCCTAACAGCGGTCGCAGTGGCGACGATGTGATGGCGCACTCGTATGGGCAAGCGAGTGCTGCGAGCTCTTCTGGTGGTCAGATTGGCAAGGAGACGCGAATGGATCTGATCTTGGATGTTATTGGATTCCGAGTGATCCCATCCAACATTTACTGCAACGTACTGCGCTTTCTCGAGGCTCCTCAAAGCTGGGATCATGGTGAGAGTGGAGATTCGCATGTGCCTTCGTCCGCGAGAATGAGTGTTGTTGCTGAGCCTACAGTTGTAAATGCGGGTTTTGATGGAAATGAAAACGGAGCTGCGGGCGAGTCTGAGGCGAGCGAGCCTTCCGAGCTGCTGTACAGGAAAATCGCGCTCCAACTGAATCTTGGACCTTCAGCGTTGCTTCTTGTCGAAGATCCAACGAAGGACAGATCCCGCGCGCTGATGTTGTCGTGGGAAGCGACAATCTCTCTCGAGTTCCTCCAACAGCTCGGTGACCAGGAGGTGCAGACCACAAAGAGCAGCCAGAGCCACAACCAGCTCCAGCTTCGCACAAACATTAACAATATCCATGCGACATCGCGGATATCGGACGATAGCATTTGGGCTGCGTCGAACATCTTCAACGCAGCAACAGCAGATTGCCTGAAGCCGATCGACCTGGAGCTGGTGCTGCATATCGACCTTATGAACAAGTTTCTCCGCTTCCGCACAAAGTTTGATCGGGTGATGGAACTGCGCTTCGGGTACCTGGATTTCTGCACAGCTGTTGCAGCACTCGAGAACATCTTGCGGAGTCCGTGGGAGGTGGCAGAGAATCCGGAGCTGAAGGGGAGAAAACGAACATCCTCGGGGTCATCATCGTCCTTGATGTCGCTTGGAAATGGAGAGAGCGAGCCAGATGATTTCGGTGAGCAACGAAGTACGTCAGCGTCGTCTCTTCGTGGCAGTAGCTTCTCGCTGCGCAACCAGTCTAGCAATTCGTCTCTACTGTCAAAGTCGCAAGGTGATCACAAAGGAAGTCCGGCATTGTATGGAAGAACACTAATCCACTTGGTGTCCACCAGCGTACGCGGTCGTCTCCAATCGCGGCCTGTTGTCGGACTGTACAACTCGCCATGGCGGAAGCGCTACCTTGTGCTTCCGTACACATCCCAGGAGCGCAACATGGTCGAGGCAGTTGCATTCCGGATCATTCCAGCGCCAGGGAGTCGACGTGTGATTGGCGACCAGGTCTACTACGGCGACCGCATTGTGCTCGAAGCAGTCACTGCGTCAACTGATACTGCTAGCTCAAGTAAAGACCTGAAAGAAGCATCTCCTTCGAAAGCCCCGATCCATTCATCCTCATTTTCGTCCTCAGCGTCGCTGCTGATTAGCAAATATGACCAACTCGGTGCGAATGGGTACTTGGGACCCGATGGGAGCGCTGGCGCTTTTGAGACGACTATCTGGAAACACGGGAGTTCAATGTTCAACTCGGACCGGAGCGTGATTTACGACAAGGAGATGGTTGTTTTGGAGGAAATCACACTCTATCGTGCATTCAACAAAGCAAAGAGCAGTGCAGCGAGGAAGCAGATGAGCTCGTCGAAGAGCAAACTGGATAGCGAGAACGCAGCAAGCGCAACTGGAGGTGAAGGCGGCGGGTATCTGATGTTCAACGGTGTGGGTGATGCACCAGTTCCATTTGCGTTGTCGATTGTATCGAGTGAATCGTGGGGCGAAGCAACTGAAGAAGAAGAAATTCATGAAGCTGCAACGGAAACTGCCACGGACAGGCATCAAAGTAGTGGCGCAACTAACGGCTCGGAGGCAGCGAAGAAGCAATCAACGACGGTTCAGATGTCGATTCTGCACAACTTGAAGATCCTCGAGTTCACGCTGCCAGGAGTGAACGCAACGATCGTGAACGATTTTCACAACATGCTGCTTCCGCTACTGCACTTCCGCGTCGGGATGCTTCATGCCGATGTTCGGGGTCGATTCGAAGACAAGTTTACTGCGCTGGCGAGTCTACGCTTTGGCATCCAGGCGTACAACTCACAACTTGCTGTATGGGAGCCGGTTGTTGAAGACTTTGATGTGAACATGGCGTATCACGGCAGAGGTGGTGTGCTGTGTGACTTCTGCATGTCGGAGCGACAAGAGGTTTCTCCGTCCGGGACAGTTTTGCGCTGCGACGGGATCCCAAAGTGTTTGTTTCGATCGTCTCGCACTGAAGTGTTTGCTGAAGCTGCAGGGCACTCGTGGGAGTCCAAGCACTTTATCTACCGCGAACTGCTGAGCCAAACCGACGACCACACTGCGAAGCAGTCGAACACGTTCTTGCTGGTCATCAAGAAGGATTTCAACATCAACGTCTCGAGAAACGTGATCAACGTGCTATTCCACTTTATGGCGCTGATCTCGAAGGCTGCAACAACAGACGAAGCGCTTCAGGCTCGACTCGGACCGTTCATCTACGTCGACAATCAGTCTGGTATTCCATTCTTGGTAGCGACGCATTCGTCGTCATCGGTGATTGCACCGCCACCTTCAGGAGGCGAGAACCCGTACACCGCGACTGAAAGTGGCTCGTTCGACGTGCCAACCGCAGTGCCTTCATCTGGCGGCGAAGTGAATGAGAGCATGGCTCACGCAGAAACGACAGCTTTTCAAACCAGTGCGTGGAGTCGCCGACGTCTATCAACAATGCTCAACGATATCTCTTCGTCTCGAACCAAGTGGTTGAAAGTAAAGAGTGGTGAGCGCATTGCGACGGACATCGTCGCACACGAGACACCAGCAGGCTCGGTGACATCGCCATTGCGGAGGTTGCTGTGGCTGAAACCACAGTCAGAATCTCGATCCCCGTCATCTGGGAAAGCGATCCCCGTCCCGATTGGCTACTCGAATCGCTCGTATCTCTACCTCGAAAGCAACAACGGATCTCATGACGTCTGGCACGGCGAGAGCGTCATCTGCGAGACCGTGGCAGAACAGGGCACGCTTGTACTGCGTCTTCGGGGAAAAGTGCAGCTGACGAACTACTTGGACGTCCCGATCCAGGTCATGTACAATGAAGAGCGGACAGAGATTATTGCTCCAGGCGGTCAGGCGGCGCATTACATCCCCATCCAATTTCTAGAGAAAGGGACGATTTCGTTCTGCCCACTTCTTGGTAATGGGAAGCTTCAACAGTCGTCGCCTCTATCGATCAGATCGCTGCTGAAATCAAGCCCAATCAAGCCAAAGAAACGGAGCCACCACCAGCAGATTGGGTCGCTGGAGCTGCGAAAGGCGCTTACTTTTTACTGGGATGCTCACCCTGACGTGAAAAGCTCCCGCTTCGTGACACCAGGATCAGAAGAAGCAATGGACTTTACAGGTATCCCGCTGCCTCCGTTCCAGCTCATTTTGACTGCAACGAGGAAGTCTGAGCGCCACGAAACGATGATCTCTCTGCGTTCTCCGATCGAGCTGGAGAACCTGATTCCGTACGAGATTTCCTTCCGCACAGCATGCCTGGTAAGTTTGCATTGATAACGACGTTGTAGGCATTGCGTGTTGAGAAACGACGTTAACTCTCTCGTGATATTTGTTTCTGTAGAAATCGGAGGAAGACATTGGGTGGGTCGAGAAAAACCCAGCATCGTTCCCTGGAAGTCACGGTAACATCGCGTCTGGAAGCTCCGCTCTGATCTCCGAGTTGGAATTGCTCGCCGATGGCTTTGACAACGACGGGTTGACGGAAGTGCCATCCGTGGTTGCGCTCAGTCTTGCGATCCCAGAGATTAATCTTGCAGCTTACTCAGCGTGGTCCTCCCAACGCTTCGTGTACGGATGCAACTCGTTCTGCGAGAGGCTGGAGCTGTCTATGAGTGGCGGCGATGAGTCAGGAGGTCTCCTCACGAACAAACTGACCATTTGTGTGGAAGTGGTGCAGCTGGAGAAGCTGCGCACAAAGGCGTTAAATGTGTTGAGTCCGGTTATTTGTCGTGTCTTCACGGAGTACTGGCTCATCGACCGCACTTCACTGTCGCTCTCGTTCTACACAGCAGATGGCTACCGCATTCCTTCGAACCACAACTTGTTCATGACGGGAGCAACTCCAAGCCCAGAGGATACCCAGAAAGTGTCGCTCTCTGTGTTCTCCAGTGAAAGCAAGCAGCATGTGTCTAAGATGAAGGTCGGAATCAAAAGCAGCGGCGGCGAAGCTGAAGTTCGCTCCGACGCTTTCGACATCAGCGCTGTAGGCGTGCGAGGACAGATTCTGGTTCCAACGCACCGTCGCGGCGAGTCGCGCAACCTGCTGTCAACGATCTTGGAGCTTCCGTCTGGAGCGTCGAAAGCTACGTCTTTCAAGCAGTTTGAGTTTGGAGTCACGATCGAGCAAGGTCCCAGCAAGTTCTCCCGGTCGAAGGTGGTGACGCTTGTGTCTCGGTACTACTTCGTGAACACGTCGCACCGATTTGATATTCACATTCGTCAAGAACGGAACCCTTCAGAGGATGCGATTTTAGTGCTGAAGCCCAAAGAAAGCAAGATCTTCCACTGGAGTGACTCAAGATTGCCGTCTCGCGTCCAGATTCGATTCGTTCAGCCTGGCACTCCCCCTGCGAGCTCAAACCTCGCTGCTCTGTCGCAATGGAGTTCTCCATTTGAGCTGTCGTCGGTTGGCAACTTTGTGCTGAAACTGAAGAAGAACCTGCAGTCAGCTCCAGCGTATTTGAAGAACTGTTACGAAGCAATCGCGGTGCCTGAGATGAAGGAAGAGATGGACGAATACATGGATGGCGATGGATACTGGAACTACGACTTTATCGAAGCAGAGCACATGATCGCAGGAGGGATGCAGCTCCATGTCGCTGTTGAGCTGCACGACCCCTCGTTTTTTGTGTACTTGGAAGAAGGCGCGTACGATTCACTGACGCACATGGGGCAGAATCCCACATTGATCGACGAGAATCGTTTCCAGACCAAGGAAAAAGAAGGTTTTGTTCCGTACAAGATCAAGAATGAGTGCAGTGACTACGAGCTTGTGGTTTGGCAGAAGATGGTCACTAAGGATGACCGCGGCAACGTGTTGATCGGTTACGAAGGCGGAGAGCAAGTGCTGCCGTTCCACACGATCGACTACGTTCCGTACACATTCTCTGCTGTTCCAACGGTGTTTGTTCAAGTCCAGAAGGTCTCTGGTCTTAAGCGCAAACACAAGAAAGGATCGTCAAGAACCAAGCTCACGGTTACCAATGGCCAGTCATCTTCTGCTCAAATACCTGGAACAAGCAACGATCTTCAAACTGTGGTGATTGCCAATTTTGAAGCGCAGCTGAACAAGCTGCATCGGCTTCCAACGCTAGAGCTCGAAGACGATGGCAAAGTGAGGAAACGACTGTGGGTCGAAGTGCTTCTGGACCAGGCGACCAAAACACTCCAGGTCACAGACATGCTACCTGGAGTCTCAGGGGAGCACAAAAGGCGTCGTCGTTCGAGTCTGTTGCGTAGCTGGAAGCGCTACAGCTCGTCGATTCTCTCGATTTCCCACTCTATTGCGAGTCGAATGCCGAAACAAGAGCACTTGACGCCCAAGAATCTCGCGCTTGCCAAGAAGAAGCAAGTTCGCTTTGCTGAGGAGAGTCTTGAAGAAGAGGAAGAGAAAGAAGAGAAATCCGAAGAGTGGGTGCATTCGGAAGCAGGAGAGTCAAAATCAGACGGCGCGAACGACCTCACATCACTGTCGCCTGGTCTTGCTACAAATACTGCAAAACCACCAGCACGCTTTGTCGTTTGTGTCAAGATTGTCGATATCCTGTACCTGGAGGAGCTGTTCAAGAGGCGTGGAAAAACAGACTTTGGGTCGTGCCAGCCATTCCTGTACTTCAATCTGAAATGCAATGCGGGTGCAGGAGCTCGAAGCAAGCTGGTACCGCAGCGAGCTGCTGTGTTTCCGCGTTGGGTACCGTCGCAGGAGACGTCTTCCTTGCTGAGTCTCGTTATCAATGACGAAAGCGACTCTGGAGAAGCGCCAAATGCGGTCATGAATATCCAGGTGCGAGAGTCTGACAAGCTGCTTTTTGGGTCATCTCTCATTGCAACCGCTGAGATTCCGCTGCAGAAGTATTTGAACGTGGTCAAGCTATCACAAGAAACGGGAGGAACCTCAGTACTCCCAGAAGTACAAGAGTATCTCATTCCGATCGATATCCCAATGGAGGTCGGCGGATTGCCGTTTGAGGAAGGCAATCGCGCAATGATCAAGTTCCAGCTCAGCTGTCAGTTCATTCCATCTACAGCCGAGACTGAGTCGACGCTTGAAGGATTGAGAAGTGCGCTGGCGGATTTCTCAATGAAGAAAGAGCTCGAGTATCTGATCAGCTCCAAATCCCGTCTTAAAATTCTGCTCGAAGGCGAATCGGTGGATGTCACAACGGGTCGTGATGGTGTGTTCTCAAACCGTGACAGAGCAAATGGTGGAGCCTCTGCTATTGCAGACAAGTTTGGTGCTCCCCCTCCAGCGTCAAATCTGACTTCTGCAGGTTTGACTGCGCGATCGGTCGAAGAACACTCTCGTCGCAGCGCGAGCCACCGAGACTCGACGCTGTCTGTGACGACCGATGACACGACAAGCGACTTTGGATCTGAAGATATCAACGATGAGAAACGTTTGACAGCTGTGCTTGTTGGCGTCTCGAACCTGCAAATTCCACCAAACTTGCTACGTGACAACGTGTCCAAGCGGCATGCGAATGACGATACAGAGCCAAAAGTCTACTGCACCATCACGTACAAGGAGTCGACTCGATCAGCTGCATCTTCGATCGCAAAGATGTCTCAATTCTCTACAACTGGCGACGACGGATATACATCAACAACCAAGACAGCAACCCGCTTAGAACAAGTTCGAACCCACGAGTTCCCAAAAGGACAGCCTTTGGGCTTGGATCTCGTTTACCGAAGTGGTCGCGTGCTGGTGCAAGGAGTTGCCTGCGACGGACCGTGCGGTGGGCTGATGTTTGAAGGGAAAGTGCGTATCGGCGACACGATCGTGGCTGTGAACGGCAAACCGATCGTGAACTTGCATCGAGAAGCATCTTTTGGTGTGATCGAGAAGGCGCTCCAGCCGGACGGAACTTTGGACAGTGCTGCGAAGAACACGTTATCGCTGTCTTTCCTGTATCAACCAGTGGTGAAGCGCTCGCGAACCAGCTCCAGTTCAGGACGAAAGAAATCGAATCCGAGCACGCTGGGTGAATCGCCGCCAAAGGCGTTTGATGCAGAGTGGAATCGACGAGTTGAGTTCACTGAAGTGGTCAAGAGCGACTCTGATGCGAATACCAACCCTAGCGATGACCGAGTTCTCGTTCGTGTGTACTTGCGCAATGGCACGGCTGATCACGGACTTTCGACTGCTCAGGAGCCGAGTGTTGTTCCATTCCTCTATTTCTTTGGCGACGACAAGATGATGGACCACCTGGACCACAGCAAGCAGGACTCTCGTTTTGACGTGCTTCTCGCTGAGTGTTGGGTGCCGCTCCCTCCGAGTACCCCCGAGTCGTTTCAGGCCGCAGCGATGGACCTTACAGGGTCTGGTGAGATTCCTTTCTATGAGCGAATCTGTGCGCTGTATTCCCCACAGGCGCCGTCGGAACATGAAGCAAGTGTGATTGAAATGGTCGGGCAGTTGCGTCTTGCGCTGAAATGGGATCTCATCAACCCAAATAGCGCGAGCCAGAATGCCGATGAGCTGAAGTTTTATGTCCAGCTTGAAGTCGCTCGCGTGTGCTTATCGATTGTAGACGACGCATCCAGGTCTGCTGTGATCTCGGGAGTTCCGCAGCAACCGCGAGAAGTTCTCTGCATCTCTCTGTCGGATCAGAACGCATCAGCCGGCATCCAGGTGAGCTATGGACTCACATCAGGAGGCAAGCATGTGGTGAACGCTCGCGTCGGTCATTTCCAGATCGATAACCAGCTATTGGACACAAATTACCCAGTCATGCTATCGCCAATTCGTCTTGTCGACTACCAGCAGCTGCATCGCGGCTTTGATGGCGCAAAGGATAAAGACGGGGCTGCGGTCGACGCTGGACCAATGCTCTTACCGACGTTCCAGCTCATGAGTGTGTTCAGTCGAAAACCAAACCTGATGCAGTTTGAGTACATTTTTGGACAGCTGCAGGAACTCGAGATCAAGCTAGAAGACTCACTGTTGGTTGCGTTGGCTCAAGCGTTCAGTGGCGTCAAGTGGCCGGCGAACAACAATGACAACTCGGATCGACACGAGAAACACGAGAACTCGTTCAGCCAAGCGATCTCTTCGAACCTCGCGTTGCACTTGCTGGAGAAAGACTGGTCCTCGCGAATGGCGATCCTGTCGACAAACACGTCGGCAGCATTGGGTGGTGGTGGCAGTGGTGCCAACATGAAAGTGCTGCTCAGATGGCTGCTGCTGTGTCCTGTGAAGGTGAATGTGACGTTCACAAGCACAGCCGATCGTTCTCTGCTGCTCTCTTTGGTAAGAGTTGTAGGTATGCGTTGCTTTGAAGTGCGTCTTGAGCTGACTGACAACTGTCTCTTGTTTGATGTGTCCAGCTGTCCCCGGATCTCTACTCGGTGCTCAGCACTCTGATCAGCGCTGCGGCGGCCCTTGTGTCGAATCTTGACAAGGCGCCGATCAAGATCCCAGAGTTCTACGTTGAGAACTTGCTGGAGACAACTCACACGCTGGCGTTTTACGCGATGCAGCACTATCTGCACCATGGACTGCGCAGTTGGTACAACATCATGGGCTCTGTGGACTTTTTGGGCAACCCGATCGGACTCGTGAGTACGCTCGGCACCGGCGTGAAAGATTTCTTCTATACGCCAGCTCAGATGCTCCTTGAGGACGAGAAAGGACTCCGCATCGAGAACCTGCGCACAGGAATGACGAAAGGATCCAAAAGTCTACTGCGAAACACAGCAGTTGGCATCTTCCACACGACGGGCAAGATCACAGAGACGCTCGGAAAGGGAATCGCGATGCTCGCAATGGATGAGCAGTACAATGTCCAGAGACAACGGCAATCGTCCAAACAGATAAAGAAGATCAACGACCTCGGTGATGCAATCGCTGAAGGTGGCAAGGGACTCGCAGGAGGTGTCTGGGATGGTATCAAGGGTGTTGTTGCAGCTCCTGTACGCGGTGCGGAGCGTGATGGTGCGAGCGGATTCGTGTTTGGAATCGGAAAGGGGTTTGCAGGTTTGATTGTAAAGCCGACTGCGGGCTTCTTGGACCTGCTCACGAGTTTGTCGCGAGGCGCAAAGACGAGTGCAGAAGCGATCGATGGGGCAGACCACGACTTTGACACGGTGACGCGCTTCCGCCTCCCGCGTCGCGTTTGGTAAGTGGGTTTTGCCTCGTTGTGGATTCAGATGTGACGCTATCGGAGTTTTCTAATCTATAACGGATTTTGTTGCTCTGTGATGTTGCTACTAGCTCGGACGGTGTACTCGTGTCGTACTCAGAGGTAAGGATTTGAGGTCACTCATTTTTGCATTTGCGAGATATGATCCTAACACTTGCTACTTTGTGTTTTGAAACAACAGCGTGAGGCTACTGGAAATGCAATTCTCTTACTAACAGCGCTGGATGCGACAGATGAGTATGCCTTGCTTAATCGTCAAATTACTATTCCAGTTGCTGGTTTCGTTGATCTAATCTCCGTCTGATGTTAATCAAATGTGATCTGTTGTAGGTATGTGTACCACGTCTACTATGGGCTTGAGCCGCTACGCGGGCTCGTGCTGCTCACGGACAAGCGGATCATTTGTCTGAGCGCGAGTAGTGGGCAGAAAGTGTGGGAAGTGGCGCTCGACTCGACGTTGCAGGTCGAAGTGACGGGAAAAGCGATGAAAGTCAGTCAGTCGTCGGCTTCGCACAAGACCTACAGCATCGAGTGCGACGACGAGATCATAGCGACGAACTTTCGCATTGCAGTGGATTCGGCGCGCGTGGATCTCTCTGCGACGCGCTACTTGCTGCTGAACCTCGAGAAAAATCAGGAAGAAGCGCGGAATGGCGCGAGTGGCGGGGGCGGGCGCGGCGGTGCGCTGGTCGACCTGGCGCGCAGCGAAGAAGAGCGCACTGACTTGCACCTGCTGATGGAGAACGTACAAGACACGATGGTGACTGGGCTGAAGGAGCAGGATCTGCGCGCACAACCCCTGCGGTCGGTGCGCGTGGAGCTCTGCCATCTGGAGAACAAGGACGCGCATGCGCAAGTGCCGAGCCGAGCGATTATATCCTTTTTTTCTTCCACTGAAACCATATGCATATTTTTTTGTCATCAAGTGTATAACAAGCACGCAGGGTGGAACGCTTTGGGAACTGGTGGTGGGTGTTCCTTGACCAATTATATTCTTTCTTTGTTTTTTCTGCGGGTGCACGACAGGTTGCTTTCGTTCACGGTGTTCCAGATCCAGGTGTATGGCGGGCCGTACCAGTGGACCGTGTACCGTCGATTTAGCGAATTCCGGGACCTGCTCACTGAGCTTGAAGACGCCGGGTACGTGATGGAGTCGCTGCCGCCGCTGCCACCTCGCACTTTTCTTCCGAGTACTCGCGATTCCGTGGTAGGTGATCCTGAACTACATGGGAACTTCAAGTTTGCATGGAGTATTCGACGATATCATCGAAATTAGCTGCTTGGTGTTGGTGTTGTTGTTCTAATATTGTGTCGTTTTTGCTCAACTAATGTGATATCGGTGATTCCAGGCCAAGTCGCGCCAGGATGCGCTAAGCATCTTCCTCCAGGCGGCCATCATGCACTCGTCGATCAGCCGAAGCGCGCTGACGCTCGAGTTTTTGACGCGTGAGGCGCAGGAAGTGCGCATCAGTCTGCCGCCGCTGTCACCCACCGGCGCGGACCACGATTCGTCCCAGCGAGGTGAAGACTCGTCGTAAACGATCGAGAGGCACCCTACAAACTCTGGTCTGGAATCTGCAGAAACAATCCAAAGCTGCGGAGTTTTAAGAGCTGAAAAATCCAAGTGCTGATACTGTAGGTGGTGTTTAAAAAGTGAAGCCCGAGCTTGTGGAAGTCAAAGGTATACTCAGGTGATGTGTGCATAATATATATGTAAGTGTATGTTTGGGTTTGTGAAAAGGCAAGTGAATGAAAAGTTCAGGAAATGGTGGAGACCTGACCCTTGCGAAGCGCCTCCAGCACCGCCCATTTGTGTGTAGAGTGAAGAGAGAGTCAGAGGCGAACTCTGAAGTTTTACCGTTGCGAGTTTCTAGGAGGTGCTTTCACGAGCCATTGAGCAGCCAGGAGCACCCACGCCAATCGCCATGCCGACCTTCCGCTGCTGCTGCTGATGTTCGCGCTGGTCCCAAACCACCCCTGGGTCCCTGGACTGGGCACCCAGCGCAGCCCTCCTGGATGTTGCGTCCGTTCATCTTTATCGTTCGCGTTCGTGCCACTGATTGACTAGCAAACGTGAGAGTGCGACAGTCACACGCCATCATCACCTTGTCAGTCGGTACCTCTCTTATGTCGGTCTGTCAAGGTTTTCCGGTTCCTCCTGGATAGTCGGCGATCAAGAGGCGTGCGCAGAAGAAACCAAGATCCCCCCTTGATACGATTTCTGCGATTTGCGAAGGTGAGTGAGTGATGTTGTTGATATTTGTTACTCCTGCAGGTTGCAGTCAAGGTCAACAAAGGAAAGCCCCTCATCTCTCTCTCTTCTGAGAGACCATCTCCTCGCAAGAGTAGCATATTCGTGTCAAGTTGATGCGCGCAGACAGGCGCGCGCGTCATGTGTCTGTCGTCGTCCACATTCAATCCACTCTCGCTCACGACTCGGAACCTCCGCGCTGAACTCACAAACGAGCTCTCGCCCACAAAGACCCACCCACGACAGAAGTATTTTATGATACGCACACCCAAACAGAGCAAGCAGGCGACGCTTGAGCCCGACCACCAAAGGAAAAGAACGACGACGCAAAAAGCACCGACAGAAAGTTCCGAAATGCTTTCGCCCGCGTTCCATTCTGCACACATGGACGCCAGTCGCTCAGTCCGAACAGGTAGTCAGGCGTCGGGCACTCACTCAATCAGATCGCTCTCTCACTCAACTCGCTCAGCCAGTCGAGCTAACACGGCACACTCGGTCAGTCTAGCCTCTGCTGAATTGATTTTTAGTTGAGAAACTCGGCCAAATACCATACCGACGACAAGTCCGAAGGAAGCTCCAAAATAAATAAATAAATATGGAGCTTCGCGATTTGAAAGAGCTTGCTGCTAGTGGTGGTAGTGTCGTGCCTCTTCGTTTGTAAGAGCGCAAAAGCGCAGAATCCCAAGAAAGAAAATCGAAAATAGAAGGAAACTTTTATTTATACGCGATAGAAGAAAAAAAATAGAAAGTATTGGCTGAATCAAGCTCATGTCGCTAACACCAGGGTACGCTTCATTTGCAGGTTTAAGGCACAAAGCTGTTTTATAATAGTAAATCCTGTTACAAATGGTCAAATATTTACCAGTTTTTAAAGGTAAATCATTCTATCAATATGAGAGCGAGAAAATAGCTGATATCTCTTTCTACCTGGCGATACTGACACTGAATTTTAGTGGCTGCTACAATTAGGGATGGTCCGCCCTTTGATGACTGCCTCGTCTGCCCAAGTGACAGCAAGAATTTCACAGGCTCAGTGTTTTCCGCCAATCACCGCGCTGCCTGTTCCACCTCAACATCTGGTCCGCCCCACCAGACTTCTAATCTATGGTCAGCAGTTGCCTTATCTTTATATTCCACATTTTCCAGCTCGTACTGTACTGTAGTCATGTTCTACTAGCTAGCTCACAGTACCACTGTGTACCTGCCCCTTTGATTTGCGCCGTCACCTCCCTACTTCTGCGTCCATCGTCAGAGAACAACCGCACGACCGAGCGAACGAAGATGCTTCGATGGTTTTTCGCATGTGGGAGTAAATGGCAAATGCTGTTCTCACCTCCCACTGTGCGCTTTTGAGCACTGCCCTTGTTTCTGATGAGTTTGTCAGCCTCCTGCCCACTGTCTGTGTCCTTTGTGAATGTGCGTAGTGCGTGAGTGAGTGAGCTTGTCAGCAAAACGTGGACCACGCCCACACCCCTTGTTCTCTTTTTCGAGCGGCGTTGCAATCCATCCCTCGCCAGTCAAACACTCCCTCACTTTGAATCTTACGCTGTGCTACTCACTCCTCTCGCCTATCCACCTATTCCGCTTTGCAACAATGACGATCTCCACGCGCGTGAAAGCCCAGCTCTTCGCCACCACGCCGACCAACCGCGAGCAGCTCATTCGCCTCCCGCCGACCTCGGCCAAGCAGGGCGGCGTCGTAGTCGCGCGCTATATCCCGAGCATGGCGAGCTCGCTCTCGCCCTCGGTGGCGCAGAAAGTGATCAAGACCTGGACCAAGCAGGAGCACGACCTCTTCCTCCAGGGCCTTGAGCTCTACCCGCACGGACCCTGGAAGAAGATCGCGGACTTCATCGGCTCCAAGACCGCACGCCAGACCATGGCACACGCGCAAAAGTACCGCCAGAAGATCGCGCGCCGTCAGCTCATCTGGAAGACCGCCACCGCGGCACTCAACAGCCAGCACCACAACAGTCTCAGTCGCTGCCAGAGTCCCGCGCCCGCGATGGGAAGCCACATGCCCGTGATGGTCCCGGGCCAGCACAGCTTCATGGGGATGTTCCGCTCGAGCCTCGACTTTGGCACCATGTCGCTGCACGGCTCGTCGGCGAGCAGTACGCCCGACACGAGCGACGACGAAGGCAGCTGGTCGCCGGACTTTATCACCAGCCGACCCCACCTGGGCAGCGGAGACTTTGGAGCGGAGGTTCAGCAGTCTCAGCAGACCACGGAGCAGTTGTGCCCCCAGGGCCACATGTGCGCCGACAACACCCACTGCGACAACTGCTTTTTCGAGCACGAGATCCTGCCCATGCTCGTGCAGCTGGACACCACGGGACTCGACGATCTATGAACGATGAAGAAGATCCAACGGGAAGATCTCTGTCTTCTAGGATGCTCCTTGTACAGAGTGCAAGGACGACCCCACAGAGCGCAACGCAGCTCTCAAAGCTGGTGCTCTATTCACTCACGAGGGATCGCTACTCTTCGCGCGGCACTCAGTCGCACAAGAGTAGCTAGTTGCCCTGGTACATTACTACTATCGAAAGGTCTCTCTACATGACCAGGAGGGCCACATCTTCATACGTAGCGTGTAGGCTAGTTAAGTTATATCCACACTTCTTGGGAGTCCAAAGTAGCTAGGTGTGATATAAAAGCAAGAGTGAGAGAGCGTAAGCCACAGCGATGGCAACCAGCCTCTCAACTATATCCACCAAATGCACACATTGCAAATCAAATTCCCAATGAAATGATTCGATATATATCTGTTTCAAATAATGATTGGCAAACTCACACCAGAAGTCGGATCAACATTGTTGCATTTCGTCAACCAAATTCACTTGATTTGTTTGTTTCGCATTGCTGTTTAGATTTCCCTCCATTCGTAATAGAGATCCGATCTTTGCAAGTGCGGTTGGTTGGTTGTTCCACAATTAATCCTCTGTTATAGTTCCAGCCTGTGCATTCGCTTCTTTGAACAGCAGCCACCAGCCTCAACGAACCCCTTTGTATGTCTATCAGTTGGTTTGTCAGCTGAGCGTTTTCTGTTGGAATAGATAATGGAGATCACTTCTTCGGCGAGAGGATCTTCGTGGACTGGAGCATGCGCTCGTAAGTTGGACAGAGGTGATCAAGGATCATCTTGTTCGAGAGCACGACGCGGCTGAACTCGTCGTTCCCGACCTCCACCAGCTCCACTTCTTCCTCCGACGCCAGTGACGGCTCCGTAGCCTCGTTGGCCTGTGAATCCGTTCGCGCCACGCGGTTGAGGTACAAAATTCGTCCAGGAGGAAAGAGCGGATCATGCATCAGCTCGTTCTCCGCAGTTGTTTCTGCTGCTTCGAGCTCAGCTTTGTCCACTTCGTCAGCTGAATTCGCGATACTTGTGAGCAGCGGATCTTCGATGATCGAGTCGGCATCTTCTTCGGCATCGGGCTCGCTCGCGTCGTACTCGCTCTCTTCATCAAGTGCTCCACCGACAACACTGCATTCAAGTCCGATCGAAATGTTAGCGAATACAACTCCATCGCAAAGAGCACACACAATTAGCGAACGTACGGCTCTGTGCGGAAAAAATGCGCGAGGTCGACGACTTCGGCTTTGAAATCCTGAAACATCGAGTCGACTGTGTTCGCCACAGGAATCGCCGACACTGTTGACACCGTCGACACGGTCACTTTTTGTGCATTGTTGGCAAAGGACTCAGCGCTCACTGCGATCTCTTCCTGCACCGCGTCGATTTCAGTCTGAATCCGCGTCGAAATCGCCTCGGCCTCGACTTTTACGGTGTCGACGTAACCCGTGACGTTCGATGACACGGTCTCGGTCACTTGCGTCCTGTTTCAGATACACAGACAACTTCACTTAGTCTGCCAGAGCCATTCGTCCTTCTTTACAACGTACATTTTCCCCTTGACTTTGTTTTTCAGCACTTCGGTGGCTTCGTTGATCACGCTGTTGATTCGGTCGCGAAAGAGTGCCAGTTGCGGTGTCACAGGAGTCGATGTGCCATTCTCGCCACCTTCACCACCCCCAGCAGCAACGGCGTCGGGCGATGGTGACGACGACGTGTGCTTCAGCAGTCGCTTCGACTCGCCGATCAACCGCTCCAGCTCTTCAGGTTTGTTGACAGAAGCAGAAAGTCTCTCGAGTGCAAGCACGCTGGCGTCGAGCTTTTGCCACAGGAACGGGAGTTCTGGAAGACACAGCAACACTTATATATTCAGCAAAGAAACCTCTAGGACTACAAGAAGCGACACAGACAACAGAGAACGCACTCTGTTTGTCGTCAGCTTTCAGCAACTTCTGGATGAATTTGATGTGGTCGATGGAGATCTTGTCAGTTCGGAACGGGGACAATGTCGAATCAATCGACGACGTCACGAGGCGATCGATGTCATTCGATAACTCTGTGATGTTCTGCAAACATAGCATTGCAAACATGGACAGCCACGTGTCAGGACTTCCAATTCTGATCAAGTGTACCTAGAAGTCAATTCGACCGAGCGAGACTCACCTCTGTTGCCAGCTTTATCGCCCACCACAGCAGGAGAGCCAAAGTCATCCACACACATCGTCTGTTAGTAAAGCCATTCGCCCCATACACAACCCAGTCACAATAGGCAAGAAACAACGCACTCGTTTGACTCGGTCGATTTTCTCAATCGCTTCGTTTTGCTGTTTGATCGACAGTTCCTCGAATTTCCGGATCGCGCGGTAGACCTGGTCGAGCTTCTCGTCTTTTTGTTTGGCGACCAAGGTTTTCTGCTCTTCAACCTCGTCCGACACGATCTGTTTGAGCGTGTTGCGCCAGTCGAACGTCGACACTTCGCCCTGTAGCTTGTGGATTGAGTGCTGGTGCAGTCGCGGCACGCAATCATCGCCGTTTACGACCGTCGTGACGTAGTCGTAGCACTCCTCCGCCAGCTCGCGGGTCACGGACGCGGGCGTCGCGAACGCATAGCAGTGGATCTTTGGGAACTTTGGCTTGAGTAGCATGGTCGTAAGCGCCGCCACGGACGCGCCAAGACTGTGGCCTGTCGTGATCAGCTGATACTCTGGATGTGCCTCTGTGAGCTTTTCGAGGTCCTCCTGTAGATGCCGTGCGAGCCATTTTGCAGCGTGCACCATGCCGCGATGGCCCTGACCGTGCTGGAAAGGTTCGTTCACTAGACACAGATCGGTGCAAAAGTCCATGATCGTCGCTGAGCCACGCACGACCACGACGATCTCGCGGCTCTTGTGGTCTAGCAGCAGCACGTACTTTGGCGAGAACACACCGCCATTGTGGTGCTTCACAATCGTCTCGCGCTCAACGCCCGACTCGTTGCAAAAGCCCGTGAGAGTCGACGCGTACACTGCATCGCACACGCGCACGTACTTGAGCAGCTGGCCCATGAGTTCCTACAGCAGAGCGACAGAATTGGTTAGTGTACTGGGCAGATACGATAGAATAATAGCGACATTTTGTGTGCAAACCTGGTTTTCCAGTGCTTTCTTGTTGGTATCGTCCGATAACACGCTAAGCACATTGCGCTTCTTGCGCTGGATCGTATTGTGCTGCGCCAGCACTGTCGTATATCCACATAAACATGTATGCGTTAGTATGTGGATGCATATCACATCAAAGCACAGATAGACACACAAAAACGCACCTGTGAGGCCCATGAGCCAGTCGGTTGAGTTCCAGTTCTGGAATGCGGGACTCTTCTTCACGAGAGCAAACGTCTCCGAGAGTATTTTGAGCGCCGGGAGCGTGTCAACAGCGAACGCGTCGCCTTTACGCGTGTTTGCCGTAGTTGTTATTGCTGTCATCGCGCCTGCGATCTCACCCGCACGCTCAAAGCTACTAATAGCGGTGCTGGTGATGGTGCTGCTCAAGCCAGTAGACTCGCTTTCCGTCTCCTCGTCTTGCAGCACGCGCTGGAAGAGCGACGCGTCCAGATCGGACGACGACGGTGCCGACATGAACCAGCGGCTGCGCAGAGCCGTCGCGCAGTCCAAGCGCTTCGGCTGGCAGGTCTGCAGATGGTGACGCAGGTGCTGCTGTGTCCATAGGCGCGGGCGCACGCGCAGCCTTCGCGTCCAGAGCAGCCGCAGCTGTGAGAGCGTCTTGGAGCTCGCCATCTCTTCTTCTTGTGGTCGTTCTGGAAGATTGTTTCTTGTGGAATGAAGGAATGCATGATGGCAATTGGCCACCCCGCACGAGGTCATCATGTCAAAGACAAAACACACACGCGATCACGTTGTTTGATAATTGTGCTAAATAAGTTCATTTGCAATGTAACACACCATTTATATGTAATTATCGTATGTGGTATTTGGTGTGGCTTTCAGCAGTACAAGTGTAATAAATTGTGTTAGTGTTGTGCTGTTTCGGGTTGAAATGAGTTAGATGCGGCAGTTTATCTGAACTGGATGATGATGACGGCATGAAGCGACATTTTTGCAGTGAAGGCAGTTCTAATACGTAAGAGAGAGGATTGATATTATGAAGGGCGAATTTAACATGAAGACCAGTTTTTACTTTCTATCTATAATTTACCTTTATAGAAGTTTCTGCACATCCTCCAGTTTGACTGTCACAGTAAACCTCTCTGTAATCTATATCACCACTATTAAAAAGGTCAATTATCCTCACTGTGTACATTAGCGTTCTTTCTACATTACCTTTCCTCTTTTACATGGTACCATCCAGAGAAGTCATTCGAATGTAAAGAGCTGTCCCACCTACTCAATTCTAAACCGCCCACCCAAACTCCTAAAAAACCTTGCTCTGGCTAAATTGGCAGCAGAATATTTTAAGGCTAAAAGACCAAATTTAAGGTTTTATAAAGCACAAATTAGCAGGTCAGAATAACTATTTAAAAACCATGTCTGTTTGATTATTATTTATAACCCATGATATGTAAAAATAGAATGATGTTCCGTAATTTTTAGTATCCCGGTTTTTGAGTAAATCGGTATCGATATAGAATAGCTAATGTAGTTTGGTTGGTTAGAATAGAGACCGACACTCTCAAAGGTTTTCAATTCAATGCGAGTATTTGTTCATGAAGGGAGTTTTTCACTTAGTTTCATTATAGAAAGCTGCTCTGGAGAATGTGCTCACAATACAAACTTGGAGTGCAACATCCTTCGAGTTTGTGTGCCGCGGGAGACGGAATGAAGGTCTTTGTGAGCAGTTTGTGTGCATTTATATCCACTAGAGTTGATAACTTCTCTTTTTCGATTATTTGAGATTTATACCGGTTTATACGCTGAACTTAAAAAAGGAGGCTTATTATTAAAAAGCAAAGCGAGACGTATCGAGAGAGAGAGGTCGCGAGCTCTCACATTTGTCAAAATGCCAAAATGGTTTTCACTCGCAATTTGTATTGGAAAACACGTGATTGCATTTTCCAGCAAAAGCGAGAGAAAGAGAGCGAGGGAGGAAAAGGAAGAACACTCAGAAGAAAAGCCGAGAGACGAGTGAGCGAGCATGGCGGACCGAGGTGGAGGCGCGGCGCGCAAGTTCAAGGTCGTGCTGCTGGGAGAAGGTGCGTCTGCGTGTGGGTGGATACGATACTCGTGTATGCGTGCATATGTGCTGACGTGCTCTGTATCTGGATGTGTGTGTTTCTCTCTGCGAATGAAGGACGAGTGGGCAAGACGTCGATCCTGCTGCGGTATATCAAGGGCGAGTACGACGAGCGACAGGTGTCGACGCTGCAGGCGAGCTACCTGGACAAGCGGCTCGTGGTGGACAACTCGAAAGTGCAGCTCTCGCTCTGGGACACGGCCGGCCAGGAACGCTTCCACGCGCTCGGCCCGATCTACTACCGCGACGCCGATGGCGCGCTGCTCGTGTACGACATCACGGACGAAGAGTCGTTCAAGAAAGTGCGCACGTGGGTGAAGGAGCTGCGCCGCATCGTAGGCGACGACATCGACATCGCGATCGCGGGCAACAAAGTGGATCTGCAGCGCAACCGTAAGGTCGACGAGGAAGAGGCACGCCGGTACGCCGAGTCGGTCGGCGCGACGCACTTCAACACATCCGCGAAACTCAACCGCGGGCTCGAGGACGTGTTTGTGGACCTGACGAAGCGCATGCTCGGCCGCTCATCGTCCAAGAAGAAAAAGAGCACGCTCATCGCGGACGATGAGCCGATCTCGCCACCAAACAACCAGAGACGCGCTGCGGGAGGACGCGGCGCAACAGCGACACAGTCTACGGCTGCGGCAGCAGCGCCCGCATCCAGATCAGCACAGGCAGCAGAAGCGCCGGCATCGCGGAACCGAGGCGGCGGTCGCGGTCAGGCGATCCAGATTGTCGAGGACGACGACTTTACCACGTCGAGAGGATCGGCGAGCGGGTTGCGTGTGCGTGGCGCCAGCGCTGCGCACGTGGACGCGGGCAAGGCGAAGGGCGGATGCTGCTGATTAGATTGGAGTGGGGTACGAACAACAAACGCGAAGATGGACGATCGCTCAAGACACACAGACACAGAGGCGCGCACACACACGTACCAAGGCAGGTGCGGCGGAAAATTGAAATGATGATGACGCCGAAGGGCGATGATTTTTTTACGTTTTATATATTCTATTCTCTCTTTTATATTCAAATGGGTCTCTTGGCATTCTTCGATTTGCACGTGAAGGTGGTTGTAGGGTATGTGCTGTTTGACCAGCTACTGCATAATGGACCAAGCTATTGCGAAGCAGGAAGGAAACTTGGAGCCTCCAGGGTTGAGAGTCGAGAGCCCATGAAGACAGGAGGTGCTACGCTGTGACGCCTTCCGGACGCTCTATGAGCACAATCATCAAAACAGTCGGCGATGATTACGCTTTTCTGAAGTTGAGGTGCACGCTTGACTCTTGAGGTTCGGCTGAACGCACTGGCTGCCCAAGTCACAGATTGATTTTCTTCTCCAGCATTGATTCATTCATATGTTTCTTAGACGCGCTGTATCTCGAAGTCTCGAAGTTGAGAGCTCTCGTCCGTGACGCGCTTCTGCTGGTGCTGGTACTGTTGGTGCAACTCGTCCCAATCTGTGATGTAAAGCGCCGAGCCCGGTGGGTATTGGACGCGGTCGTCCACAGGCGGCTCCTCTAGGATCTGTTTCTTCTCGGAACTGCTGCCGCGCCATTCGTCACAAGGATGTCACACACAGCAAACGACTTCAATGCAGCGGTCGCAATAGTCGCGACAGCATGGGAAGTCAAAGTAGCAGCTGAAGCAGCACCCACAGGCGGCGAAATATGCGTCTACCAGTGCGTTCAACAACACACTCAGGACAATGAACAGCAGGATGGCCCACATCGTCCCGAGCACGAGTATGTCCGTGTACAAGTAGATCACGCCGTGCGAGTACTCGTCAGACGACACGATGCGATACATGGCCGGTGCGTCAATCGCGAACCACATGATGAGCACGAGCTGGAACCCGAGCGATGTGCCAAAGCCCTCAGCGGTGACAAAATCCCGACCATATTGGATGGAGACCGCAGGACACCAATGCCACGACCACATACGCGATGAAGCCCGCGGATGTGGGAAAGAGCAACTTGGGCTTCTCTGCATGACAACACCTTTGCAGTCCAGAGAGCAGAAGCATGATCACAACACAACTAAATGTCGCGCCGCAGTTGAAGAAACCCAGGTTTGTGTCGAATTTGATACCCAGAATCGTAAAAAGCAGCGCCTGCCCAGCGCTAAACGCCAGCAGCACGAGCCAGTTGAGTGGGAAGATGGAGCTGACCATGTAGAGCACTACGAACAGCATGATGACTCCGATCGCCACACCGATAAGGTATTCAACCTATGCTTGGAACTGCATCTTGATGAGGTCATTGACCTGAGGGGCGTACGCGCAGATACGCATGATCGCCCACACGAAGAGCAGCTGGGGCGCAAAAATCGAGAACATCTTCCATCGGAACGTGACCTGCTCCTTCAGCGCCAGTCGAGAGACTGAGCCTGTCTCTAATTTCGCGAAGCCATCGGCGTCGAGTGGAGTGTTGCCGTTCAGGCGATTCCAGATCTCCATGTGTCTGTTCAGGTAGTTCCGGTGCGAGTTTAGTAGTCGCGGCGGAACTGCTGACATTTGTGCTGGCTTGTCCACCTTTCGGTCGGCGTGGAGCGGCAACGCCTTGCTGAGGAGGTCCATCTGCGCGTCCACATTGAAAGCGGAGGGCGAGCTGAGTATGATGCGTGTGGGTCTGTGTGTGGAGTTGAGTCGGATGGTGGCAACCAAGTGAGTCGGACGCAGCGAGTGGGCAAGTGTATGTATGTGTGCGTGTGTGTGTGTGTGTGTGAGAGAGAGAGAGAGATGGTATCATGAAAAGGTTGGAAGCCATTTGGGCTCTGCGCCGTGAAAAATGTATTTTGTACCCATTGGTTTCCTTTTGGAGTCGTAAGTAATGCGTACCTGAAATTTGGGAGTAAGTAAAATTATACACAGGAGTGGTTTCAATATTGGCGCTTTTCTGATATATTATACAGAGGTTCATACGCTACAATCATGCGCGACAAACGATTTTGACCAAATGTGTTGAATTTCACATAAAAAGGGCAGTCGAAACCCAATCACAGTCTTCATTCAATGTGAGCCGAGGCAGGCAGTCTCGAAGGCTCGCGAGCGTCGAGGCATCGGAAGTTTGAAGCACTGAGGACCAAAGAGCTCTTCATGAATCGATACACTCACAGAATTATCTAGCACTTCAATCTCTTGGGGATGGAGTCGAGTCGGATCTCCGTTTAAAATAATCTTACACGCGCTGCATCTCCAGGTCCGAGACACTCTCGTCAGCGACGCTCTTTTTCTGGAGCTCTTCCCACGGCGGGATGTACAGCGCAGAGCCAGCGGGGTACTCAACTGGGGTGTCGTTCAGCGGCTGCTGTTGCTGGGGCTTTTGACTTTTGTCGTTGCCCCGACAGCAGTCATTGCACCCGTTCCAGTTGCACGCCATGAGATCGCAACAGAGCTCCATCCAAGGACCGCAGCACCAGTAGAAGCAGTCCCCCCAGGCGCAACCGCTGTCACTGGCGGTTTCCAACTGGGACTGTCTGGAACTCGAGCAGCTACAGGCATTCGAGCAATCCGTGCCGGTGCAGCACCCGCCGTCGCAACTCGGACAGTCGCCAGAGCACCCGTCACCACTGCAGCACAATGCGACAAGCGCGCCGATCCCCACGGCGACAGCGCACATCACCACGAGCAGGATCATGTCGGTGTAAAAGTAGATCACGCCGTGCATGTACTCGTCGGGAGACATCACGCGGTACATGGACGACGCGTCGATCGCGAACCACATGATGAGCACGAACTGGAACCCGAGCGAGGCGCCAAAGCCCTCGGCGGTGATGAATTCGCGACCATATTTGACGAATAGTCCGCAGGAGGCCAGTGCCACGACCACATACGCGATAAAGCCCGCAGCGATGGGCGAGAGCAGCTTGGCTTCCTCGCCACTCTTGCGCCTCCGTACCCCAGAGAGCAGGATCATGATGACGATGCAGCTGAATGACGCGCCGCAGTTGAAGAAGCCCAAGTTCGTGTCGAATTTGATGCCCAGGATCGCAAACAAAAGCGCTTGGGCGACGCTGAAGGTGACCAGCACCAACCAGTTGAGCGGGAAGATCGAGCGGATCAGGTAGAGCGCCGCGAGCAACACAACAACGCCCACTAACGCGCCGATGAGGTATTCGATCTGTCCTTGGAATTGCTTGTGAACAAGGTCATTGACCTGCGGGACGTAGGCGCAGACACCAACCAGAGCCCAGACGACGAGCAGCTGGAGCGCAAAGATCGCGAGCATCTTCCATCGGAACGCGACCTGCAGAGTCAACGGCAGTCGGGAGATCGCGCCGAGCTCCACCTCGCCAGGGGCGTCATCCGACGCGTCAAAGAGCTCAAAGCGCCTCAAGACGTAGTCCTGACGCGAGTTCGGAGCGTGAGCTGCTTTGTCCACGTTTACTACGTCCGCTTGGAGCGAGGAGGTGCCTCTCAGAAAATCGATCTGCGCGTCGGCACTTGGGGACCCTGGCATATGGGAGGAGATGCAGATTGACGAGAGCAATTGTGAAAATGAGTTGGACGACCTAGTGGCCTTTGGAGAGGAGTGACGAGGGCTGAGACGGCGGGTTGGTTCCCATGACGTGTCCAAAAATGAACTAACTGTCATTGTAGTCTTTAGTAGTGCGTACCTGTAATAAGTGAATATTTTGTGTTTATAAAAGGCTTTGTAAAGTTACATAAGTATTTTGATGCATTATATGCAGGCTTACTGTTTTCAAAAATCATAGTAGCCACATTAGCTTGGAAGATAGAAAAATGAGTGGATTCTTGGTTATTGCATTCTCCATAAAACGAACACGCGAATCCAAATATTTTTTAAAATGTGATAGTGAACCTAAACCCAACCGACCAACTCCAGTGGTGCCTGTCCGAGTATCCAGCCCATTTCACGTTCAGCATCATACTGCTCACGCCTTTCGAATGACACTGCAACGAGATCACTGCAACAGCAATACTGCAGAAGGCTGAATAAAGATGCATCTTGCAGGTAAATGCAATAGTACTCGCTGTCGACTACCACGACGACTTTTGACACTACCTGCGCGACTCTTCGACTGGATGCTGAGAGTGAGAGCAGGGTTCCACGTCTGGCGATAGAAAATACTCGAGGTACTCTCGCTAGCACACACGCTTATCATACTATCACTATCTGTCTTGTCTGTGGTCTGTGGGAATACCATCCACTGCGTCGTTCATTACCGAGCAGTCCATCGAAACTCTTGCAGCTCACACAAGCGCATCAGTCGAAGAACTCCTCCGACGCTGCTCTGACTCGCTGCAAGAGCAGTAGCGACTGCAGTTCAGATTGCAAGACACCGCCACCACTACCAAGCGACAGCGACGGCTTGCCTAAAGCGGAAGATTGGGACTTGGTATCAGCAAATTCTGGTGGCGCTACCTCAGTTGCGACTGCTACTGGTTTGTCGTGGTCGATCTGTTTTGTGATGACGGGCTGAGCGTTCGTCTCGCGGTGCGCGAGGACATCCTGTGGATACAAGACAGCAGTAACACGATACGGTCAGAGCTTGATACCATAAATGACATCCATAGCTCATCGTGACATGCAAAAAGGAGATCTCTTGTACTCACCTGAAGTTCACGAACAAAGGTAGGAGCTGGAACCTTTTGCTGCTGCTGTTCTTTCAGGATCGCCTGGAGGTCGAAATCTTTCTCGCCAGTGCTTGTACCAATGAACACGAACGTGAACTTCTTCCTTTCTTGGTCTTCACGAAGTCTCGCTTTCTCGCTTTCTCTCTGACGAGCCTCCGCTGCGTTCGCGTCGTGGTCTCCGGCTGTGATATCCTCGCCATCCAAATCTGCGCTGCTGTTGCTTGTGTGAGGCGCTTCAGCTCCACCAAGAGCATCTAATGCCGTTTCGTACTGAGCCCATGCGTCATTCACACTCTGCACCATGTTCTTCATCAACCCACGGGTCCCGTCAAGTGACTGCGAGAGCTGCTGGGACGACGAAGGCTGCGCAGCGCTTACAATGTCGTGCTGGGCTGTAAACACCAAGTGTTTGAGCGTCTCACATGCTGTTCGAAGCTCTTTCAAACGCTCGCTCAGGTCTTCAATGCCGTCGTCCTTCTCTTCAGCTATGGCACTGCTCTCGTGACCAAAACGATCACCATCTCCAGTTTTGTCGCTAACATCCACATCGATGGAATAGAGGAACTTCAGACATCTGCTGTTGTTCATCTGGTCCAGTACTCTGTTCCACTCAGACAGCATCTCTGTGAGCTCTTGGTATTGTAAAACCAAAGACTCGAAGGCGACGAGCTGGCTTTCTCGTGGACGATTCCCAATCTTCTGCGAGTCGTCGTCGTCTTCTCCATCACACGGTAAGTCCCAATAGAGCGACACAACATCAAAGAGCGAGGAATGCAACGCTCCATCCAGCAGCACATTCGCCAGCTCGTGCCGCTTGGTGAGCGCTGAGATCAGCAGCGACGGCGCTCGTTGACTCTCGACACTGTCATCCTGCTCCACACCACGCAACAGTCTCCTCTTTCTGCCTTTCTGGTCTCCAGTGGCAGTAGACACAGTGCCCACCACATGTTCACGGTTCTTGAGTTTTCTGGACGCTTGCTCCATGTCGTCGTTGATCTGACGGAGCCCCAGGCGCAGCTGAGTGCATTTCATGCTCGTGGCTTTTTCAATGCGACCCACGGGGGGAAGCATCGCGCCGATGCGGTACCCTCTCGACGCCAGCTCGGCTTTCTTCACGAGATCCAAACTCTGCTGGTATGAAGTCTAGTTTCAATGAACAAGACCCACAGAACCGAACAACAGTGCATCAGTACCTACATTGCCACACACGGCCAATTGAAGTAGGACACGTTACCTCAAATGCCTCTTTCGCGGCAGCGTAACCACGGACTGCGGCAGCCACCTGGCGAGCTTTTCTCCAATGGCATAGCAACATAAGCTGATAAACCTACGGGTTCCAATACAGTACGTCGGGTGAGAAAGATCATGCACATCTAGATCACGAGCCACCGCCAACTAAAGCGGAAAACGTACCAGCTCAGAGGTGAAAACGCCAACTACGACCAGCGCAGCAGCATACAATGCGACTTGGCTGGCGCTTGAGAGACTGCAAGCAGAGGCGTAGACAGCAACGGATACCGCTACAACAACTGACATCACGGGGCTTTTCAGGTCTACGGAGGAAGCGCCAGGGCTGCTGCAGCCGAGGAACCACCACGACCGCCGAACTCGCTGCTCGCAGTCCGGGAGTTCTTCGAGCTCTTCTCTATGCGTTACAAGCCGTAAGCAACTCACACACATTTAGCAATTTTGACATCACTGCATGCACAGGCAGATTGCCCAACACTTTTACATCATCATACCTGAGCGTGTATTCGTCCAGGAGCGTCAGGCTGTCAACAAGCCAATGCGCGGCGAAGCGCTCTGTGTGAGCTCGCATGGCATGGAGCCGATGGAAGACAGAAAGTCGGCATCTGCGCTGTCTCACAGGACTAATTGCTGTAACGCTGGCCCCATGATGTTGCTCTTTGCCAGCAATGAATGTGACAGGAGGCTGTAGCTGCTCGTTCTGCAGCAAGTCTGTGAGTGATCTCGCACAGGTTGCACCGTCGAGCTCTGCACGCCACACATACACACAGTAGCGACAAGATATGCATCATCAATCGCGCATTCGTATGACTGACGTTATGATATGTGCAGCGCGACCTGTAAATGCGCAGTGTACCTGCCAAATAGCGTCCGAGCGGCGATGCATCCGCCACCGCAATGTCCATATCCAGATGTTCGTTCGGGCTTTCCAAAAGAGGTCGTTCCTCATATTAGAAGCAGAATTTAGGGTATATATACTAAAAACCTACAGTCGCGGGGTGTGATTTATTGGTGATCAACTGAAGTGCTTGTTTTGTTACTTTTATAGTGATCTTTTTGTGATTTTTAAAAATCACAAAAAAAACACTTGCTTAGTTATTGTCAGCGAAGCAACAAGTAAAAACAGCAATAGCGAACAAGAGATGGAGACACTGGTGCGGCTGGAGCGCGTCGATCGCGAGCTGACGGAGAAGTGGCGTTCCGTGTCCGTGGCGCTGGACACGAAGGACCCCGCCGTAAGCAAGTTCACGTTCTCAATCGAGGAAGAGGAGGCGCAGGAGGAGAGCTTCAACGACGCGATCGGCGCGATCCACAAGGCGCTGCAGGACGCCGAGGACTACGTCGCGGAGCTCACGGATCCTGTCGAGATCTCGGAGACCAAGCGCAGCATCAAGTTCTTCAGCGACCAGGCCAAGCGCCACGTCGTGAACGTTCGCAAAGTGAGTCCTTTTGTCGTGTTGTATATAAAGACTGACACCGCGTTATTTGTTGCTGAGATGGAAGGATCTAAACCTACTGTTTGCTTGCTATGCTTCTCTATTGTGTATGTGTATGCATAGCTGATCGTGGCGTACAGCCAACGCGCGAAGAAGGAGCGATCGGAGCAGGCACGCGCGGGACTCATAGGCAAGCGCTCGTCTGCGACTGGAGACAAGAAAGAGTGAGTCTTGTATCTTTCAACTCTTTCAGCCCACTATCATCAAATGCAGCTTTCTAACGATCTCTCCATCCCCTTTCATGTAGTGGTGCGTCATCGGGGTCCGCGTTGGACGTGACTGCCGCGCTCAAGCGCACGCTGAAGGTGATGTCACAGGAGATCCAGCGGGTGAGTTCGGTCACGGATGTGCTTGACAAGGGACGCGTGAGTCTGCGTAGCACCCACGAAGAGTTCGGGGGCGTCAAGGCGGAGATCAGCCAAGTGCGCGAGCGTCTCAAGGCACTGGAGGCACGTCCATCCCATTGATGACCTCTATTCGTGCCAATTGTGAATGCTGACAATATGAATTGTGTGTGTGGGTGACCGCAGTGGCAGGCGCGACAGGACAAGATGTGGATCGGCGCGGGTTTCGCGATCCTCCTATCCACGGTCTTGTACATCGTCCACGAGCGCACCGGACTGCTCATCATTTAATTTTTGCACCAGGAGATTGTTTGCACTTCCAACCATGTTCCTCATGCAAAACCCACCAATAACTAACTGTATACATCTCTATGTAATAGAGATACAAACTGTTGAGTATGTGGCAACACAAACGACGGTCGTTGTATCACAGAATTTCGTCTTGTCTTATTCTTTCGTTACATACATATGAATTTTAAAATGCAGCGCCTGAGGATGACTGAATACGCTCGCGCTTACACGTTCAAGGTCTTCTCATACTCTTCGATCGACTTGAACAACTCGGAGAAGTTGCCCTTGCCGAAGCCGCCGCAGCCAGCAGCCTGCTCGAGGCGACCGGAGATGTCGAGCATGCAGCCCACGCGCTCGATGATCTCAAAGAACACGGTTGGTCGGTCGCCCAGAGGCTTGGTGAAGATCTGAAGCAAGATGCCCTGGTCGTCCTTGTCAACCAAGAGACCGAGCTCTTCGATCTGCTGGTACTGCTTTGGGGTCAGGCTGTCGCCGATGCGAGCCGGCAAGCGCTCGTAGTACCCCTTATCTGGACGTGGCATGAACTCGAAGCCGCCGAGGTAGCTTCTCTTTCGCATTTCTGCCAGAGTCTTAAAGATGTCGTTCGTCTTGAGGGCCATGTGCTGAAGACCGGCACCGACATTCTGCTCCAAGTAGGTCTGGATCTGACTCTTTCGCTTGGTGCCGAAAGTTGGCTCGTTCACTGGGATGAGCACCATCTCGTTGTTACTGGAGAGCACCATGCTGTTGAGACCCGAGTCAACGGTGCCGACGTCTTCAGCAGTGAACTCCGAGAACTCGTGGAATCCAGTGAAGCCCATGACGTACTCCACGGCTTCGATCAACTTTGGCACGTTGCCGACGCAGTGGTCGAAGCGCTCGATACCGATGCTGAGCTGCAAGGGTAAAGAAAGACAAAAAACACATGCGATGAGCAACTTGAGTAACATAACAAGTAGACAAATAATTGAGAAATTGAGACTTACATCTGGGCCGCTCTGCACAGCTTCATAGCCTGGCGCGAACGGGCCATCGTAGTCGCCGCTGACCCATCGGATGACGACGTCACCGTACAGCTTGACTTCCGAGAACACCATGGTCTTGCCCGTGTCCTTGTCGGTTAGCGTCTTCGGTTCGAGGACGCCGACAGCGCCGTTGTTCACGGACACATTGTAGGCCTCCACGGCGTCGCCGACCTTGATGCCGAGCGCGCGCACCGCCATGCCGTGCTTCTGCGTGAACTTGTGCGCAAACTCCATGTCGAAGCCTGGCAGCGGGAACTTAGAGTCCGGCGCCTTCTCGGTCTCGAGCGCGTACGGCGCGGTGAAGACGATCTTGACCTCGCCGCTCTCGACGACGTAGCTGGCGGCCTCGTGGTTGCCCGTGCTCTGGTCGGACTTGCCAATGAGGTTAAGACCGAGCCCCCACTGGAAGCGCTTGGACGTATTCGTGGCGTCGCCGCAGTAGAACTCGACGTGGTGGAACTTCTGCACATCAAACTTATCACTCATGGGGTTGTGGCGCACAAAGTTCTTGAAGCCCACGAGCTTGACACGCTTGCTGGGCGACGCGGCGCCGGCGGCGGTCTCAGAGCGCTTTCCGTTCGGGGACGACGACATGGCTGTGCTGGCTTTCGTTTGTTGTGTGTGGTGAGGTGAGGTGGTGCGGGGCTCAGAGCGCAAATGCGGAAATGGCGGAATGTGGCATTACGGGCGATGCTGCTTTGCTGCATGGCGTGTTGGATGTTGAACTTGCTCAGGGAGCTTGGAGTGTGTGAAGCGGGGCGTGGCCGGAGGTTAGCATATAGTTTGCAAGTGTAGCGGCAGCTGGCGGGGTGGATGTTAGCGGCAGTTGCATGCTGTTTTGGTGGTGGCTGTTGGTTGCTCTGGTTATTTCTTGTGTGTGAAGAGAAGAAGGAAGCTGAAAAGTAAACGAACAGATTGGAAGACCATCCGATTGGTCAGAATTGGCGTCAGAAGGGTGAAGAGAAAGGGGGCTCGACGTCTTCAACTACCTCTGATACCGGGTTTGAAAGTCTAGAGTTAGCATTCGTTTTCAAATAGCTTTTCAAATGATACCAAAAACCTCTTCATGTTAAATAGAAAGGTATATGAATATAAAAGGACCAGTAAATGTCGTTGCGGAATAGCTTCACTTTTCGTTGAAGACCCCCGTTCACTGAAGACCAGGATGTCAAAGCTGTAGTCACAAAACGAGTCACAAAAGTGAACTCTCCAGCACCAACCAAACCAAAGCGTCGATGAAGACCAGGCGATGGTCGTCTGCACTGGCGTTTGGCCACCAGACGAAGAGACGCAAACAAACACCTTCGCCTCGAAAGTGATTGCGAGTCGACGGACAGACAGACAGACATGGACGCCACTTCGCTTGTGAATCGAACCACCACACACTCATGCGCGCGACAATTCACTTCATAATGCAGCACGTGCACCACTACAGTATTGCGCTCTCCTTGCTGCATTACTCTGTTGGTATATCATATGCTCGTTCGTTGATCAGTATCGCTTGTCATGCCAGCTTCGCGTTCGTTACCACCGCTTTCATGACGCTAGCACGCTAAGCTGTATCACTGTGGATCGTCCTTCCTTTTCATCGCTCTACACTCGAGTGAGCACTATGTAGTGTTTGGTGAATACCAGTCAGCGTTGGAAGGCGAGTGCGCCGTTCTGTTCGAATTGCATGCCAGATTACGATGAACGCGCTCACGCCCAAGGCTTGTGCAGCTAACTAGAGCTCATTGGCGTCTTGTGACTCGGCAGTCACCCACTCGAGTCTCTGCAGTCACCAGCACAGTGCAGAATTGCCCCGCCGTTGATCTGGATGGGCTGGCTGGAGCCGCGCATTGCAACTTTTCTCTGCTTGGCTGACGTCCTTGTTTCTTTGCGAGGACGGTGCGTCTTGTGCTCCTTGCCTGTGGATTGGTGATCTTAATGAATGAATGCACATGGCACATTCATCCATCGCCTTCCATGTTCTTTCCAACGTGCTCAAATTTCCGGACCCACCTCTAGCCTACGAAAGCTACTAGAAGATCGAGCTTTACTCCTCGCCGTTCGTTGACTCTGATGCAATTCACATACTTGTCACCTCACCACTACAGACAGACACATACACACATGCACACACGCCAACCAACGCCACCCAATCCCAACAAACAGTGCTGACATGCTGACATGCTGACATTCCGAGGCAAGGAAGACTTCCACAAGACCAAGCGTAGGGCGACTGCATTTCACCACCAGAAGCACATGAAGACGGCAGCCGCACGGCCAGACAAACGCAAACAAAGCCCTTCACCAATGTGATCGCCATCAGACAGACAGACAGACAGACCAACCAATAAAAGGTCAAAGATGGAAAGATCTCCTTCAGGGGAAAACTGCGGCGGAATGAATCACGGACCACCTACATTTCATAACCTCTCATTGTATCCATTCATCCTGGAAAGCCAGTCGCTCCTCCAGTGGCTACACTATTTAAAAATAGCTCCCCAACGGACGCAAATCTTTCGACAGAAGCGTTCACCTGGTGATCACAGTCAACCATCCAAATCGTATCCAATCCCAATCCATCGACGCCTCTTCGCGGGCTTCTTGATGTGCATCAAAGCAAGCAAGCGAGATGTTTTCCAGGAGCCGCCGACTGATTGGATGAGTGGATGGCAATGGATATACATCACGGAGATGGCTGATGACCGCACTTCACTGAGAAAAAAATCCGAAAGTCCCACCCATTTGGTATGCGACGCACGCCCAGGGGTGGCCCACGCGAGGGAAATGGATATGAATATGCGGGGCGGGGTGGGGCTCTCTGCCTCATTCTCATGAGCACCCGCCTTGTGCAGCTACAAAAGACAGTCAATGCCGCCACCAAATGCGTGAATCAAACATACATGCGCAAGAGAACAAAGAGAGATCAACGCTCGACCTGCGTCGCTTTCGCTATATTCAGACCACCAGCCAGCAGCAGCTTCTCCTGAAAAAAGCTCTACTTCTTTTACCATAGCAGTCGACTCTGATCTTCTTGCTCTTCTCCTCAAATCAACAGTGCGATCCTATTGATAAAAAATGTCCGCGTCTTTCTTCTCCTTCGCTTCGCTTGTTCGCTTGGTTGTAGCTCTTCGCGGGAATTGCGTTCTCTCTCTTCTCATTTTCGCCATCGAGCCAGCTTTTCCTTCTCGCTTTTCTCTTCTCCATCGAGGACCACAAGTTCCATTGCCCATGGTCGTCTCTGGATGAACTGCTTGATCTTCTCTCTTCTCTCTCTCTCCAATCGTTCCATCTCGACAAAAAATAAAAACAACACCTGTCCTGGCGCTTGGTCCAGGAAGAAAGCAGGAAGCACACGCCGCCGCCGCCGCTGTTCCTCTTCCTCTCTCTTTTTCTTCGCTCTTCGCTCTTCTTCTGTAGCAAGCACCAGCAGCTTCTCCCTTCCTCTCTCTTTCTCTCTCTCCACTGCTCTGAGTGACCTGATCTCTCTCCTCCACAAGCACGACGACTCTCTCCTTTCTTCCTTCTGGTACACGAGCTCCTTCTTGAAACAACACCAACTCACTCTCTCTTCACTCTTCATTCCCCCCTTGTGCTTTGCTGACCTCATAGCTAATGATACGCTGTACAACTGGAGGCGGATTGCACTGGGATCTTCATTCTTCTTCTTCTTCTTCGGGTTTAATTTGCCGCAAACTGCGCGCGCGCGAAGACGCTCGGGTCAACCTTGGAGCGGAGCGGCGGGATCGAAAAGGCGTTGCCCTGGCCCGACATGTTGAGCGGAGGCAGCTTGAACGCGTTGCCATTGCCGGCACTCATGTGCACGCTGCGTCGGTCTTCGTCGTCCGAGCAGTCGGTCATCATGTGGCTGCTGGCAGCCAGTGAGCGCAGGTCGATGCGGTTCTGCGCGTTCATGTAGCTCAGCCCTGTGATCGCGCTGAGCACCTTGCCGTCAACGCCGCGCAGCGGGCTCAGCTTGATCTCCGTCTTGCGCGTGCACCACTCCTTGCTCGGACGCCAGTCCATCTTGTTCATCTTGCTGCTGTTGTAGTCCCCACTCGACTCGTCCATCGCCGGGTTGCTGCTCATCTCGTAGTCGTACTGCGACTGCATCTTCATCTCCATCCGTCGGTCCATGTCCACGTCGGGCGAGTGTGGCGGCTCCTGTTTCATCACCTCGAACGACGCGAGCTCGGCGAGCTTGAAGAGCTCGCTGCGGCCCTCGCCGCCGTTCATGTCGCGCGCGCTCACGCCGGGGCCGTATCTGATAGACGAGAGCGAGCGCACGGGGCTACTGCTGCTGCTATCGCAGTAGTGGCTGCCCATGTCGTCGCCCGAGACGTAATCGATCGCCTTGAAGAGGTTCTCCTTGGCGGCATAGTCGGCGGCGTCGTCGCCGTCGCTGGACGCCCCGCTCGCGTCCGTGACCTGCTTGCGGCCCTTGTGGCGCAGCCCGCGGCGCCAGCGGCTGATCTTCTGGCGGTACTTCTGCGCGTGCGTCATGGTCTGGCGCGTTGTCTTAGTGCCGATGAACGACGCGATGACCTTCCAGGGCCCTGACGGGTATTTCTCCATGGCTTCGAGGAACTTCTCGTGCTCCTCCTGGGTCCACATCTTGAGTGGCTGCGACTGCTTGGACGAGTAGACCGTCGTGCCGGCCTTCGCCTCGGTCGGCTTAATACGAATCAGCTTCCCCTCCGTGGAGGTCATCTCGAACAGTTCCTTGCGGACGTTGGCTGAAATCGTCATCTTCGCTCGATCACTATCCCCTACAAGTGGTGGTGCAGCATGGAACGAAGAAATTGCTTTTTGCTATTGCTATTGCGATAGGCGGCGGCGCCAGCTTGGCGCTTGGCAGGCCAATATGCCTGGAAGAAAGAATTTGCTGGGGACAATTTCGCACTTAGGCGGAACAAAAGGAAGGAACGAAGGAAGGATGGATCACAAGGACTGAAAGGGAGATGGGCCGGTGCAAGTGTGCCTGGCGTGAGTGGATACGGTGGGCTCTCACGATCGAGCCACGCGTTTGCGGGTGGTAAAGTCACGCTTGCGTGAGGTTAATTCCGAGCTGTGTCGGGTTGGGGACACGTTTGCTATCGGAGAATGAACAGTAATTGGTAGATTGGAGAGTTTAAAAGTTGTCGCCTGGTTGTCACCAAAAAACCCAAACTGGCCATCTTTTGGCTGCATGCCTGTTGTTGCACGCGGCGCATTGGAGGCATCGTTGAGCTCAGAGGCACAGTTCACGTGCTGCGTGCGGGTTTACGCCAAGGCGAGACGCCGGTCTTCTCGAGGAGTCAGTCCAGCGATAGCTATCGTTCGCTTTGCGCGCGTCTTTCAGTGGGGTCGGTCGTGTGCAAAATGACCACAGCGAACGCACCTTTTCAGCAGCATGAGTCTGCTTCTTAGGAGTGGACGGCAGATCTTGTTGACGCGCATGGACGGTCAGGGAGCGTCATGGCATGTGTGAGTGGATGTATCGTTGTTGCTTGACACGCAAGCCTAAGAATAGCAATAGCAAGTGGTCTTGCTTGTGTTTGACCAACAAGGCTTTGCTAAATTGGGCGGATCGAGACAGCGTAAATTGGGTTCAAATCGAATCAGCGCTTGAAGATGGGAGGACAATGCGGCAGCAGCGCCCTGTCTCTTGTACTCTCCACCCACTCCACGAGCAGGCAATGGGTTGATCTGCGTTACACTTGGAGATTGTATGCAAGGCGAAGAGTCCAGTGCAAGTGCATTTTGAGAAAAAAAAATGTTTGAAATGGGCCAGGAGAGCAGAGACCGGACGATCGGGATGGGGGAGAACGCGAACGCCACACTTTTCATAGAGTGCGAGCGCAGAGGTTGGTCGGTCCGCCCTTCTTGTCACCAATGATGGATGCACAATCGCACGCACGTGCACCTCCCAGGTGCTCTTGCTGCCCAGCAAACAAGCAAGCGAACATGTTCGCTTTGTTGTTGGTGCAAACAACACCACAAAGAGTGTTCTTGCTGCTCGCTTGTTTGTTGTGTGTTGCTTTGTTGTTTGCTGTTTGTTGGCGCGGGCTTGGTACTTGCGTTTGCGATGGCTGCACGAAATGTCTGAGCGACCGGAGCTTCAAGCGCGGATCGGATTTCTTTTTTCAGAGAAGCGACAAAACAACCGCACGCACCCCCACCCCCCCGTTCCCAGAGAAGCGCGAGTTGGGGGAGTCGAATTCGAACAAACGCTGTGTGACGTTCTGAGCACGCGGTGTGCACCTGCGCGCGCGAGTGGATTCAATGTGTGCAGGCAGGCTGCTTGTTTGTCTAGTGCTGTTGCTTGTTTACCGCGTGGGACAAGATCCAAGAACCACAGACGGGAGGAACAGGTGCTTTTGCGTGCATCACCAAGTACAACGTTGGCAGGTGCGAGTCCCGAACGCACAGTCTGGCCCGAATTCTCCAAACTCGTAGTCCAGCCAGCTGGACCCTCCGTGCGGCTCCGCTGACACCACTGACAAGAGAGACAGCATCATCGGTGTCTGACCTCGAAGCCGCACGGATGGATACAAACGAGCGAGTACTTCAATAGACTCACGCGTAGAGGTTGGCAGCCACAGGACGGATGGATACACCCGTCCAAGCCAATCAAAGTCGTAGATGCCTGGTAACCTCGTGGGCACGTAGTAGTGTAGCCGCGTGGAATCTATTGTTAACAACACTGTAGTTAATAGTACCAGAGTGTTGACCAGCAGCATGCATGCCGCTTTCGCAGATGACCGCTCTGATTCCTCCCCATTTTGGCTTCATTCCAGTCAGCACTGTGGGTACGTTTCTCAAACTCAAAACTCTCCAAAAGTCAGCTTTTAACCCACGAAGAAGTGAACTGGTCTCCCATACTGAGACGCAGTCAAGTGCGACAACCTCGACAGGAGAGGGTTGAGAAAACAACCAGCAAATCAGCAGACGAGTCGGGTTGAAAATGAAATACCCCTAGCCGCATCTTTCATTCGAGGGGATGGACTGCGTCATCAATCACCTCACATCCTGATGGTCAAACCCCTTCCCCTGCGTTTAAGACGCTGTTTGTTTTGTGAGTGATGGATGTTTGGGTTGGGCTTGCCACATTATGGGTTCAGATCGTCCCTGGGTTTAGTGACACAGCTTCAGAACCAGGTGCCAGTGCAGCCACTATCCCGTTGATGGGAGCTAAACAACCAGATCTGCAACACGAACAATCTAGCGATTATTGGCTTGTTTTTGGGCTGTCTGACGTCTTCGGATCCGCCCGCGAACAAGAAAACAAGCAAGCTGCGCAGGTGCCATCCAGCAAGTTCTTGTTTGCGAAGAAAGACATGTGTGGTGTGGAGCTGTCTCTCTCGCGTTTAAAAATTGCGAGAAAAGCTCTCAATTATCTGTCTGCTTTACATTGCCATAGTATATATCTCATATGATGGTGACGCGAAAAATCCACGCAAAATAATAGTGCAACACCTAAAAAAAGTCTGTTTGTCAACTCAGAAAGTGAAGCAGTAGCAGCAAAAATTATCGGTGCGGATGAACTGAAAATGGCTGGATCAATCTATAGATTGATCGACGACAGACTTGTACCGGTACGTACTGTAGAAAGAGAGCCGTTTTGACAAGTGAGGCCATCAATCTGTGCTGTGAACAGCAAAAAAGAAACATGAAGAGAGACAGACAGGACGTGGTGTTATTGGATGAAAATGGCACTTTCGCCAATTTTTTGCCAATAAGCTTGGTGCACGTGAGTGGATCCCGTTGTCTGTGGTTAGGTGTACCCGTTTCGCATGCCGCTCTTCCCCATGAATCCATGCGTTCTATACTGAGCGCAAGTGAATTCGGAACCTGGGTACAGATCTTTTCGGCTTTCGCCCTGTTGTTGCGTTAGCGCCAACAAATGGATACAAAACATCACTTCGCTTGCTATTTTTTTTCTATCGGATAAGTTTTTGTTTGGTTGGTTGGGATTTTTATTCACTGGTTTTTCGGATTATTACTCGCAGGTGAGGCGAAGTTGTGTGGGTGGATGACAGGACAGAAAGCTGGCAGCAGGCAGGAAGACAGGGAAGAAGAGTACAAAAACGAGGGGGCGACTGAAATCCATTTTTTGACTTTTGACTTGGCGGTTGAATACCGGATTACCAGAACTGTACCTACCAAACGGACGTTCACACAACCAGCCAGCCTGCCGTGCCTGCTTTAACCCACCAAGTCTGCGTTCCACGCAGCCACCCCGTCCCCTTGGCCAGCGTCGTGTCGCGAATGTCACACACACTCCATCCACCACTCTCTCACTCTCTCTCGAAGGATCGATCGACCCAGCCAGCCAACCCACGTTTGTTTTGCGGTTGGTCCGCGTTTGCGTTTGCACCCACTCTCCGCTCAGCCCCATTGTTGCTTTTACTCCCAGATCCGCAAGCGCAGAATACCGGAAAACTCCAAGGCACACAACCACAGATCCACACAGATCCACAGATCCACAATGACCATCTCACGCACAGTGTACAACCAGCTCTTCGAGCACTCAGAGTCGACGTCAGAGCACGTGATCCGGCTGCGGCCGACTGAGGCCAAGGCCGGCGCGGTCGTGGTCTCGGCCAAGAACAAGATCCAGATGTGGACGCAGGAGGAGCACGAGCGCTTCCTCGTGGCGCTTGAGATGTTCCCGGCCGGTCCGTGGAAGAAGGTGGCCGACTACATTGGCACCAAGACCCCGCGCCAGACCATGACCCACGCGCAGAAGTACCGCCAGAAGATCTCGCGCCGCCAGCGCGGGCTGCGCAACCAGAAGAAGGGCTCGTCGTCCGCGACCTCTTCCGCGCCCAACTCACCAAACGGCCACCACCAGCACCAGGGGGTTCGCTACGTGGATACACAGGCTGACTACAAGCACGGCGGTCCGCTCCCAGTCCACTCGCCGTACGGCGTGGCGGACGTGTACGTGAAGAGCGAGGACAAGGCCGTGGGATACACACCGCAGCCAGTGGACCCGAGCGCCGGCCGCCTGGACATGCTCGCGCGCGCCATGCAGATGCAGAGTGAGGCCAAGTCGGCCGCCTACGGAGGATACCCTCAGCAGCAGCCACAGCAGCAGCCCCAGATGGAGACGACCCAGGAAGGCTCGTCGTTCATCATGCCGTCGCGCTCGCTCTCGCCCGTGCCAGTGACGTCCGCCAGTGTGCCTGTGGCCACGAGCCCCAGCAACTCGTCGTCACTGCCATCGTTGGCCCAGATCTTGAACCTCCGCGGCTCCGCACAGGCGCAGGGGCAAGCAGCTCCGGCGCCAGTGCAGACCCGACCAGGCTGCAGCTGCAACTGCTCGTGCTCGCCCAGCTCTAAGGCCAACAACACGCAGAGCAGCGGCTGCCACCAGCCGTCGCCTCTCAAGTGAGCGAGAGATGCCCGTCGGTTGGTTGTATAGGATAGTCAGTCGTCAGTTGTATCCACGTCGCATCCGAAGAGCTCGGAGGCCCCCAGTCACCCCCGCCATGTTAGAAGACCCAAAGAGAAAGAGACAGAGAAACAGAGTCACAAAGGCGGAGAGCGACGCCTTATTATAACATTTTCACATATTATCATTATTGAATCAAACGAGGACCAGTTTTGCCCATACACATTATTTGCCTTACCAAGTACATGTTGAGTGCCAGCCAGCCATTCAATCTTAAAAGAAGCTTCGATTTTTCTATTCACAATCGACAGGTGATGGATGGTGTTGCCTTTCAAGCCACTTCCAAATCTACTATAGTAAGTATGGAGACGGAGCTTTCCATCATCATCTTTCGAATACTTTGTATTCTACAGTTGACCCATTCGAATGGTTAGTAGTGGCGGTCATTTTTGTTCCATGCATCCCATGACAGGCTCACGCGTATTGGGAAGACGTGGGGTTTACATCGGCGGATATGGAGACAGTCAATGCGATGTTCGCGAAAAGCGTACCCACAACACGTGTTGACCAACCTGGATGCATCAATCATTTGCTTTTACGTTGGGAACCAAGCTTTAATATACCTAACGTTGAAAGTTGTACCCACCCTATCAACCTGATTTCACTCGTGAAGTGATCGCAAACGCGGCCACTTTTGGATAAACTGATGACGACATTAGGGGAAAATCCAGGTCGATGACAGCGCGCTTCTATTTCCAGGTACCACACAGCAAAAGAGCTGAATGAATGGATGGCGATTTGTTTGCGCCGCCGCTGCATCTGAATTTGCCTCCAGGATCTCCATATCGATACCGTTGGACTACCTTTCATTCAGGGCTGAGGTACGTCAGTTGCGCGACCTTCAAAATAAATGTATGAGATCTCATTGACAAGCCATCCATCGAAGAGCCATCGCTTTGTGGCCCACTTCTCTTTGTCATGAACCCGCTCGCTTTTCACTTGACTCTTGTGGCCTCATCCTTGTGGTCTCATCCTTGTGACCTCAGACCGCTAGGCTTGTGGCACAAAAGTCGTTGGGCTGTAGCCGTGGCCACCAGGGGCGAGAAAGCTCCACCCACGTCCCCCGCCAGACCATAGAAGGCAAAGCCTGCTGCTGCTGGCTGTCGTCGCTGTTCTATGAAGGTCGACGCGCTTCGACTTGGATTTTTATAGGGAATGGACTCGTCGCTCTTGCGTTGATCCAAGCGCGCACGAAGAGCGAAAAGTAGACCTACCAACCATATTTTTAGTGCTTATGGACCGTCAACACCCCGTCTGGGTAGCAAGGGCTGCAATAATGTCATCTCGAAACTCACTCTTCTATTCTTCTTGTTGCAGCTTTGCTACCCAGACGCACGGCATCCTGTTGCTTCACATTTCCACGTCAGTCCATCGGAGATTGTACGTGAAGTCTGACTGCCATTTGCAAGTTGCTTGCGAATCTTGTCAACTTGACCACCCTACGCGTTCGTTGTGGAGAGTGCAAATGGCTCTTGCCGTAGAACGCAGGGACATGCAGCAAAGGAAGCAAACCTACCACGAGAGTTCGCTGTAGGTACTCGCTTCAAGGGATCTGAATAGGCGGTGCATCCTTGGAAGCTTGAAAAGACAAAAGGCTGTGAGCTCTCCAAGGACTCTCGAATCCTTGGGAGAGCGGGGCGACGTGGAGAACATTTCCAACGCGCCGCACACAAGCTGGAAGCCGAGAAGTGTGACTCTACACTGCTTTCGCAGCTTCGACTCGAAGTGAATTGGTGTGCAAGACGCTATGGACGTCCGCACGGTGATGACAAGCAGACGTGGGTGCTGCAATCGCCTACGTCTGTCTGTCCAGGTGATTCGGCTGCAAGTACACCGAATGTTGGTCAGGAGGTCGAAGTCGGTTGCTTCGAGACAGGATGTTCCATCACTGAATCTGTCGAACCAGTGCGTCACATCTTTGCTCATGAGCTGTTCAATTTCGCTGCCTGTGGAGCGTGTTGTTGGGAACGCGTATTGTGCTGAGGACTTGGTGTTCATGGCATGGTTGGCCGCTAGGTCGGCCATTTTGTTGTGCGCACGGTAATGGTGTTTCCAACTTCGTATGCACATCGTGTCAGCTAGCCGTTTGGACCGATGGTATAGCTTGACTAGCTTCGCGTTTTTTGGTGGATGGTGGCTCTGCTGCTGCTTGATTATCATCGCACTGTCGCCTACAACGTGCAGAGGTACACAGTTGCGAGCCTGTGCGTACTGTAGTCCGTTGATGAGACCCCAGTATTCCGCGACGTTGTTAGTTGTCGACGGATGGCTGTACGCCATGCTTGCTACCCACACCACCGAAGCTTGCCGTAGTGTTGGATTGATTCTCAATATCACGGAGCCGGAGCCTCCAGGACCTGGATTGCCTCTGGAGCCGCCGTCGAAGAACAAGATGTACAGCGCCATCGATGTTGGACATCTTTCAACGATCTCGCATTGGTTGTCGATCAGCAGCGCACCGATCATCCTCACCATTGCCGCTTCGTTTTGTGCTGCCTCCTCGCTTGAGCCTGCTTGTATGAGTTTCCATAAGTTGTTGAGCCCGCTGCGTAGTCGCGGTCCAAGGCGAGCTCCTTTGTATTGGTCGCATTGCGCTTCACCCGATATTATGTTGTTTCGACGCCTCCATATGCCAGCGATGATGGCAACACATGTGTACTGCCAAATGAGATTCGCCGCCTGGAAGACGTAGTCCTGCATGTCTGGGGCCACATGATTGCTCTCGTTCTTCTCTTGCAATATGCGCCAGACCCATTTTGGCGCATCCGGGATGTTGAGACTGAAAATTGCTTGCTCTGGAGGCTCTTTCCATTCCAGCCCTATCCTCTCCCATGCGTCCAGCATTGGCCGCCATTCTTGCTGCGCGCTGGGACATTCCCAAAATATGTGATTGATATCTGCGCTTGAACTTGAGTCACATTCTTCTTCACAGCACGCCTTATTGCCGTCTCGGCGGTTCCACGTTGATACCTTCCCAGCTTTGACTCGGTAGAAAAGCTGACGTTCGTATGCGTTTGTGCCTGGGACCCGGTGCACCTTCTTCCACGTCACACCCTTTAGTCCTTCGTTCAGAGCCGAGGATGCGCCTGCCGTCGAGTGCCGCAGGTTAATACACTTGTCTCGATCGTCGCGCCCTTTATCGCTTCTGCGCTTCGAGATATGTTTCTTTAGATAGTGCCGAGAAGCTTGCCATCTGCGTTCGCCGCCCCACAGCTGAACTAACCGTGACGAAGCCGGGTGAGCCATAAACTGGACCTTTTCGGCCATGCTAAGGTGCCTTATCTTTTGAATACTCTCGCAAACAGCTTTTTCTTATCCGTCTTCCCTCGGGTTGGCTGTCTGTCTTCTGGCCTTCGACTCTCGTGTTTCAAAGTGGATACATCGGGTGGAAGGCTCTTGCACAGCAACACCAGGCCTCGCTGACAGTCGGCAGTCGGTGACCTCTCTGTGGGCGTGCCTTGGTCTCGACTCTCAAATTATCGACTGTTGTTTGCTTACTCATTCTGCAGTTTACTCCGTTCTTCATACCCAACCTTCAACAAGCCTCCACCAGCGCTACCTGAACCATCCGCCATGAAAGACGCGCACTACTACATCCTGACGATCCTTCGCATTGCAGCGGGAATCCCGATCTGCTTCGCAGACTGCCATTACTTCCGTTTCTCGCTCGTCTCGACCGCGCTGGTCAGCGGTAGCTTCTACCTGGCGGGCACACACATACAGCAGAGCAGAGTTGAAAATGGCAAACTGGCTTTAGAACGTTTGCATGTTGGTGAGCACGACCCCAGGCGAATCAAATAGAGCGTCCGCTCCTCGGTGATGTCATCGATCACTAGTCGACGGCCAGCAAAGACCCCGAGGTCAGTTGGACTGAGAACTTAGCGCAACTTTCCGATACTAGCGTGGATAACCTCCTTTTTATCACTCGCAGCTGCAACTGTTTAGAGGATGCTATTGGTAGTGATCAAAGTGAAGGAGCACCGATTGTGGATCCCATTCGAATAGCCAAATCAGCACATTTCGCAGTGGGATTTCTTCAGCAGCACCACCATAAAATCCGACAGCATCGCTGTCTCGCGCCGTATCCGTTTGTTTGTCTGCGTCTTTCTTACGGCAACAGGCGCGCTGGATTTTGTGGCTCTCTGTGATAAGGGAGGGGCTGATCGAGGCGAAGGACTCGTAGACCAGGTTGTTCAAGTGGTTATGGACTTGGATTCTGATTTCTGAGTATGCCTCATTTCGTTAGACGTGTCATTTCGTCCCCGTGTCCGCACCGGGTCGGTTGCATCGATCGGACTAACGGAAATGTTTTGTATCGAGTGAGGTCGTTGGCTCCTTACAGACCGTCCTCACTGAGGTGTGTGTAGGCATTGATTCATGGTAGGTTTGAGGAGCACTGGTCGTGGTCCATGACCAGTGTGCTAAAGAGACAAATAATCAAAGTGTCGGCCACCGCTTTGCTTCTGGTTTCTGCCATAAAACGAATGTGGTAGAGGTTTCATTGAGCTTATCAAGACTTACCAGCTACTTTCTGTAACTTTCATTCGTTAGACGTGCGCGATCGGGTTGCCCATCCGCGCAGTTGTAGCTGCAGTAGTAGTCGTTGAGGCGCTCGAAGGCATCATCGACGATCTTCTTCTCGACAAAGTAGTGAACGCCGGTAGTGAAGAGAAACGCTCCTACGAAGTTTATTGCCACCACGAGCGCTGGCTTCTTCATCACGGTCGTGAGCATCGCGCAGATCACACCGCCACAAGTACATCGCCAGAATTCACCCGTTAGAGGTCTCAATTGGGTTTGATCTCGGAACATATTGCCCAAATTAGGTGTGTTTTTCAGACATCCACAATGGGAGATATTGCCGTGTAACATGGTTTTAGTCCGCCCCAGCCTGACAATCAACTTGTTTGTATGGCTCGCAGGGCCGCAAATCAGTTGAGCCTGCGACGACATCTTCAGGATGTTTTACTAATGTTTAGTTTCGAACCAAGGTAAACCAGAGTATTACTGTATTGCGAGTGCTTCTATGAAAAAGGTGATGTAGTTGTCCACCGCTGGAAAACTCAAGATTCGCGGTTGTTCAAAGGTAACACTGGGGCACAACATATGGGAAAATGGTTGTGATTTTGATACAAAATGGTGGCTGGCTACGCAGTTTTCGCTGTGCTCCTAGCTTCGTCCGCTATAGAGTACAACAATGTATGCAGCCAAATATATTGAACTATGGAGAGCTACTTCGCTTGATGACTTTAAACGTGCGAGACGGGGTTGCCGTAGTGGTTCGGCGCGTTGTCTTTCTGCTGAGGGGTGCTCACCGCCGTGAACTCTTGCTGCTGCTCCGTCTCGCGTGACGGGACCGCGTGGGTGTTGAGGCGGTGGTGATGGTTGACGCCGCGACCGGTCTTGCGGAACTGCGCGACCATGCCGATCACGAAGAGCACGAGAATGCTAGCCAAGTAGGCCCACCAGGCATTCGGGATGTCGTAGTTCCAGTCCCCGTTGGCGTTCTGCGTTGCGAGGCTCTTGAGGTCGCTGGCACTCGGGAAGTCGCCCGCAAAGTAGCCGATACCCCAGACGACCATGCACGCGCCGACGAGACTCGTGGCGACCACGATCACGGGCTTTTCGAGCATGATCGCGAGCACGCCGCCGATGATACCCAACACGACTGCGAGAATGATGAGCACAATGTTCGGGTGGCTCGGGTACATCTTGTAACCGAACGACGTGTTGATGAGCATTGCGAGCAGCACGCCACCGACGGCGCCGGCGATGAAGATGCTGAGCTTGTAGAGTGAGATGACGAGGAAGCCGATGATTAGTCCGCCGACGACGAACGCGATCCACGAGGCCGTAACGACCCACGACTTGTTCTTGAAGATCTCCTCGGCGGCGACCGCGATCAGCACGCCGCCCAACGCAAAGCCGATGACGAAGAGCGTTGGACGGAAGAGCTTGTAGCCCGAGACGCAGATTACCACGCCTGCAGCGATCGCCGCGACCGCGAGGATGGTGCCGCCGACCTTGATGCCATTGACCGAGTCGAAGATCGACTCGACACTGGTGCTTGCGTTGTCCGCCGCGAGGACCAGCGTGGAGGCCAAGAGCTGGAAGAGCAGCGCAGCCTGGAGCAGGAACAGCGGCAGTCGCTTGTGTGTGACCGTCACAGTCATCGTTGTGGAGGTTGTGTGTGTGGTAACTCGGAGTTGTTGGTGTGTACTGTGGCAAGTAAATTGCAGAATGAGGAGAGCTTACCACCTTCCGAAGGCAGACCGAACCGACATAGACCAGCAGGCACCGCCTCGCCCCCATGTATAACGAGGATGATGGCTGCTGCTGGCAAGCATGCTCCGCATACAACTGGGAAGGCCGCACAAGTGAGAAAAAGGAGCGAGGCGCTTTCGCAGATAAGGAGGAAGGAGTGAGCGAGCCAAATTTTGGCAAGAGGCAAGAGCTTGCTGTTGGACAGTTAGCGTCACGTTGGACTCATCCTTTGCGTCCACCGAAAATCGCCACATATAGCGCGTGGTGATTGGCTATAATTGAGCTATCAAGTAAATACTAGCCAATGATTTGTCTGATGCTGGTGGTAAAATAAGTCGCCTGCTTTTTCTCTGTGTCTGAACTGACCTGGATGCAACATGCGACAAGACTGGTGTGTGGCGGTGCGACAATATGAATGTGGAGCGTTTGGAATTGGATGGCCGGCGACGCAGGGAACTTTCCAGTTGCTCAAATCGTTGTCAGCTTAAAATCCAGAGTGCGCGCTCGCTTGGAGCTTTTGGATTCTCCTGCAATTCTTCAGAGGCTCTGTCCGACCCAGTGCTTTTGTCTTTTTGACGCGCCGTCCAGCGCCTCAATACACCGGGAGGTGTCAGCATTCGGTAAGCTCAATGCTGCCTTGAGCTTTTGCATTAGCGATGTGAATATGCTGTTGCTGACTTCCTCTGAAACTTGGCTTTGATGGAAGTCAGCGACACACTCACATTCACTGAAAGTCGACGCTGGTACATCAGCTGAGTGGGAAGGAAGTTGAAGCAGCCAAAGTGTCTTTGAGATGCTTATGAACATGCATGTCTATTCGATCTCCAGAGATGACAAATTGCGGTAAGCTCAAAATTCGTCAGCCAAAGAGCCGGCCAGCGTTGATGGAGTTGATGGCTTCTATCCAAGTTGACCCACGCGCTTTTTTAGAACCTTGAAGGATTACAACTTCACAGAATCACTACGACTGTGGATGCTTCGAATTTGCCTGATACCAAACACGCAGCACAGACCACCACTTGACTGCTGCTCTCTCACTCAAGCCCCGCCTTCCGTCGTGGACGCCGCCGCGTTTGGCGGTAGCTGCAGTCTGTCTCGCAGATAGCCCGCGATATGCTGCTGATTTTTGCGCTCCGCTCGCACAAGCGCTTCTTGCAGCGAGCCCTCGCTGCGGTTCTCGACCAAAAACTCGACAGTGTGCAGATGCCCAAACTGCGCCGCGCCGTTCAGTGCGTCTTTCGTGCACCCTTCAGTACGATTCTCATGCAGATATTTAACGACGTCGAGGAACCCGTTGCACGCCGCGCTGTTCATTGCGAACACCGTGCACGCCTCCCGTCGCACTTCGTGAAGAAACTTGACGACTTCCAGGTGTCCATTCTGCGCGGCCGTGTCCATTGACCGGGTGTTCCGCGGATCCGGCCGTAAAGTGCGCACGGCCTCGAGATTCCCAGTCATCGCTGCCAGGTACATCATGTGACCAAGGAAGCTCGCGGGACGACTGGTGTGCAGAAAGCGGAGCAGTTCCACGTCGCCACACTCAACCACGCGCTCAAACACGTAGCTCGAGAAGCAGTTGCGGTAGTCGTGTGTGTGCAGCCACTCGGCGACTTCGAGCCACTTGGTTCTCGGAGCGAACGCAAGCGCGCAGCTGGACACGTCGCTGCGTGAAAAGGCTTGTGAGTAGTTTACTTCCAGAAAGTTGAGGAGGTCGACACGTCCAGCCTTGATTGCGACGTCCGCCAGCTGCGCGCTCGCTCTTAAGCCGGGAAAGGTATCGTGCAGCCATGTGAGCGTGTTGAGGTTGCCGATCCGCACCGCCCATAGCAGCACGTCGTCAAAGCGCAGCTTCTCGCTCACGAGTTGGATCTCAACAGCGCAGTGCACACTCTGGAGCATCTGCAGCACGCGGCGGTCATCTCGCTGGATCGCGAACCGCGTGAGTAGCGTCGCGTCGCCGTGGTACGCGCTCCACTCGTCCTTCTCGAGCGACCTCTTGAGGTCGAGCAGTAGAAACGGGATGCCGCGCATGAATCCGACGACCTGGCGCAGCAGGATCGGGTCCGTGAGTACCGAGAGTGCCGCCATTTCGATGCTTATGGGTGCTGCTGGTACGGTTGCTGGTGGGATATGGACGCGACGCTGCTCGTTTGAGACTGACACTCGCATGCCCTTGCTCGACCATGAGCTGCGCGCGCAGGGGATGCGTTAAGGACGGCGGTTTTTGTGAGTCATGCCAAATGGGGAGCCGACTGGGTTGGATACTACAAGCATTCCTTGTTTGTCGACAGTCACTCTGGTCCGTCAATTATGATCGAGCAGCTCGTTTCGAGAATGTCAAAGTGGTGAAAAGTGAAAATGGTGGAAACAAAAGCAAATGTTCATAAAATCGACGATTCTTTGTTTCGTCATCTCCCAGAGTAGTTCCTATGTACGCACGCCAAAACGCTCATTCGTTTTCAAAATGGAATGAGGTGAGCGAACGAGTTTAGACGGATCCTTCAAACTTGCCCTCCGTGGCGTCGTCCTCCTCGTCGTCCGTCTCCTTCTTGCCCTTAGCTTCGCCGGCTTCCAGGTCGTCTTCGACAGACGAGTCCTCATCTGACTCGCCATCCATCGCAGCCGCGGCAGCCTCATCATCGGCGAGGACCGAGGTACTCGATCCAGCGCTGCGGCGCGAGCGGACCACGATCGCGAGCACGACAGCGAGCACACCAACCAGCGCACCGACAACCGAGCCGATAAGCGCAAACGACTCGAGGCCCATGCTCTTGCCACCGTTCGACGTCTGCGAGAGCGATGTGCCCTTCACCTGCAGATCTTCGATGGTCAAGTCTTCAGCCGAGCCCGAGCCCGAAGCAGAGTGCTCCGTGCCGTTGAACAGGTCCTTCGCAGAGTCGTACGCGTGCTTCGTCACGTTCTTGATCTTGTCACCAATGTCAGTAAAGATGTTCTTGTCGTGCTTCTTGTGGTGCTTCTTGTGGTGCTTGTCGTCATCAGCGCCAACTGGAGCGTGAGCTCCCGAACCCGACGAAGAGTGCTCCGTGCCGTTAAACAGGTCCTTCGCAGAGTCGTACGCGTGCTTCGTCACGTTCTTGATCTTGTCACCAATGTCAGTAAAGATGTTCTTGTCGTGCTTCTTGTGGTGCTTCTTCTCATTTTCCTCCTCGTCCTCGCTGGAGTCGTCGCTGTCAGATAACGCGTCCTTGGCATCCTCAATCGCGTCCGCCGTGGTGTTCTTCACAACATCCACCGCGTGGCTGGTCGCATTCTTCACAACTTCCACACCGTGGCCCGTCGCGTTCTTGGCGACTTCCACACCGTGGCTAGTGGCGTTCTTGGCGACTTCAATGCCGTGGCTAGTGGCGTTCACGGCCGACTCGATGCCGTTCTTGGTGGCGTTCTTGGCGGTCTCGTAGCCGTCCTTGATGCCGTCCGCGATATCGTCAAAGACGTCCTTGTCGTGCTTCTTGTGGTGCTTCTTGTGGTGCGTTGGTGGGGCAGTGGTCACTGGGACCACTTCTACCTCGACATCTTCGTCGCTGCCACTCTCGTCGTCTTCATCGTCACCGACAACCGCGCCTTCGGCGGCCGAGCCGCTGCCCGACGCGGATTCGAATTCCACCTCGTCCAGCGAGTCGCTGCCGAACTCCGAGTCGTCGCCGATCTCCGCGTCAGAGAACGAACCGCTGCTGCTCTCCGAGTCGCCGAGGATGTCCTCGAGCGAGCCCGAGCCGCTTTCCTCGTCCTCATCGTCGAGGACCGCGTCCTTCTTGGCCTTGTTTGGCTGCGTCGCTGTCACGATCACCGCCTTTTTGTGCGTCGTCGCGACCACGTCCTTGTGGTGGTGCTCCGAGCCGGAGACGACCACCGCCGCGCACGCCACGACCGCCAGCATGAACGCCTTGCGCACGCCGACCATGCTTTCTTTGCTTTACTGTCTGTTAGCTTCCTGAGCTGTGTGTTGTGGCGACGCCAACGCAAATCTGGAAATGAGTTCTGAGGCAAGAGGGGAAAGAAAAACCAGGCACACTTTTACTTTACAATAAGGCAAGCCGAGCCAGTGCGGAATGGAGGGCAGCAGCATACAGAAAGTCAGTCAGTTTTTAGTTTATCAGCTGTTGACTCGCAGAGCCACAAAAGAGGTGAGACCCGTGGGTTGGAAAACGAAGCCGTCGATTTCGCTCGATGAGATCGATTTGGAGAGGTATTCAATGATAGAGGAATCAGAGCTGCTGTTTCCGATACAAATTCTCATTTCTGCGGGAGGGATGGGCGAATCTACCGTGGGTAAAATTGGATTTCGCAGGTTCTGAGCTGGATTCTGGCGCGCGCTGTGGAGCAAGCACGGATTGTACGAAGTGAGAGCGAGCAAAATCTCAGGATTTTTTGTTACGCTCCCCCACTGCCAGTCAATCACCATGGTCAACATGCGAAAACACAAAGTATCAATAGCATCCCCGCGGATCTTGTGAGTTGATCTCAAAGCACTCCCATAGTACGCGGGGGAGTATTCGCTGGTTCTCACAATCGCATTGATGTAAATCAGGATCCGAATCAATTGGCTGAGGAAACGCCTCTTGCGTGCGTGATCAAAGCGAAACTTCCCACAAACTCTCAAACAGCGCAGCTGCAAATCCATTCGAGACTAATCGAAGTGACTCGCACAATGGATCGATATTTTTGTATTGAATGGAGGTGGAGCTGCTAACTATTGCATTCAAAGGTGAAGCATGCGCATCTGCATACCAGCCTTGAGCAGCACAAGCGAGCAAGGGGCTTCATGCCATTACCCGCATGGGTGCGAGATGGCGCTGGCTGTGTAAGTGACAAAAGTATCTTTTCTTTCTACATTTTCGTGAGCCGCACATTGAACATCTTGCCACTTGGTGACAGGTGCTGGGTTTCGAAGCCAAGCCAGCCAATGATTGCGCTCCCAGCCTCTTCCTCATTCGGCATCAGAGCGAGTCGAGTCACGCGATTGCGAGTGAACCCACCCAGAAATCAGATCGATAGGTTCATTATTACCGGTTCGAATACCGGTAGTTATAGCTACCGGTGTGTCAGAAAGTACAAAACTGATACCGATTTGTTAGAGTATCAAACTGACGTCGATAAACCGGTTTCCGAGAAATAGAAACGCAAGGTCAAAAACCTTGCGGCCCATTTCTAAACCGTAAGGTTTAATCAAATCAGCTTGATCTTCGTAAGAACATACAAAATCTACGAGGTTTTTCGTGCGACGGCGCCGCGGCCACTCGGAAAGACAAAGCAACCACCAGCATTTTGGCGTGAAGCAGAAGCAGCAAGCATGGGTCCGAGCGTGAATCTGGTGAAATGGTGGGCCAAGCACGGCGTCGAGAAGGGCCGCGTGACCCGCCACCTGTCCCCGTATGAGATCAGCCCTGTGCGCAGCCTGATCAACACCATCCCGCAGAAGACTGTGCGCAAGATCCAGGAGAACGGCGCCATTCTGATCCCGTCGCTCGTACTCTTCGTCGGCACCGTCAAATGGGGCATCGCTGCGAACGACGAGCACCACCGTGAACACTGGAGTTAAACGGTGATGGCAATGTCTCTGCCGTCCTCACCCTCCCTCCCTCCTGTCTCCTGAGTGCATCATGCGTGCGTTGGTGTCTGTAGCTGCTGCGTGAATGAAGCTTTCTTTCGGCACTTTCGAGCGATGCTGAGCTGTTGGACGATGAAAGAGACGACCTAGAGGAGCACGAAAGATGAATGCAGAAAGAAGCAAGAACTACAGCTAGCACAGGCGGACAGCTGCAGCTCGATGCGCACGAGCGAGAGAGAGATAAAGATCAACAAGAAAAACAAAAGTAAAGCATCAAGCAAATATATTTTTTCCCTCACATGAACTTGCGTCGCGTGTGCACGTCGTGTCATCACAGTGTATACAGCAAGCGATAGAGCGAGCCCAACACCCAGCAGTATGTGTGGCATTACACGTCCACTGAGCTGTATAGAGAGGCTCACAAGCGCACACACACACACGGCTCGCTCTATTGATTCCACCTTCATCTTCCTGAAGTTTCCGTCGTTCCCCCCTTTCCATTCGCCTCCCTTGTCGCACAGACCCCTCATTCCAGTCTCGCGTGTAGGTAGCGTGGCCCACGCTATCCTAGGTGATGGAGTCGGTTTTGTCCTACTTTCCCTAAAAATTGACTCTCTTTTCTCAGAGATCAGAGACGGGGAGAAAGCAAGCAAACGAAAAAAGAGCAAGCAAGAGCCGCCAGACCCAGAAGAGCAAACGCATCGGCCACTTGCTCCAGTTCGCGATCAAGGCGCCAGATAGAAAGAAAGTCAACGCGGAGACCTGGCATGCAGGCAACCTCTTCCAGTAGCGCTGCGCCTCCAGCGCCGCTGAGCAGCAGCAGCCGAAGCAACAGCTTCCTGTCCTCTGCGCAGGCGATGGCGGGGCCGCCGACGTCGCAGCCTGCGCGCCTCCCGTCCCGCAAGTCGTTCATCCTCCAGCAGCAGCAACAACAACAGCAGGCATCGTCAGGCGCTCGTCCCTCATTGGCGCGCTCCGACACTGCGGACGCGAACTTCTTCTCGGGCTTCCGCGACACCAACGTGTTCGACGCGCCGAGACAGCAAGGTGCGACCCGCATAAACTCGTCAGCTTCGGTGTCCGGTGCGAGTGCTGCGCCACATGCTGCTGCGCTGCGCGACCGCTCAAACTCGTGGGCGGTGCCTCGCTCGTATTTTCCGGGAAGCGAACACACGATGGACCCAAAGTCCACGGGCAAGCTGAAGAAAGAGATCAGTAACGCAGTCAAGGTCGTGGAGACATTCCTCTCGCCGAAGATGCTCAAGGATCAGTCGATTCCCGAAGAGCTCCTGATTGAAGCGTATGGACTCGTGTTCTTGACTGTCTACAAAGTCGGCTTCCTGTTCTCGGGCAAGATTGGCAACGGGTTCGTGATCTCGCGCACAGCCTCCGGATGGTCTGCACCATCGTTTATCAGCTCGGGAGGTCTCGGATTCGGTATGATGGCGGGAGGCGAGATGGTCAATTACATGATCATCTTGAGCTCCCGTAGCGCTGTCAAGGTGTTCACTCGCAACGGACAGTTCCAGCTTGGGTCGGAGTTGGATCTCGCTGTTGGCCCGATCGGAAGAGCTGCCAGCGCGTCGGTGAATCTGAGTCGCGGAGGCATCGCGCCAAACTACTCGTACAGCCACAGCGTCGGTCTCTACGGCGGCATCGGATTGACGAGTGCTGTGATCTGCACGAGACGCTCACTGAATGCGAAGCTGTACGGAAGCAACGTGACTGCGCGCCAGATTCTCGGTGGAGAAGTGCCGTGCACGCTTGCAGAACCGCTTTGGAAAGCTCTGGACAGAGCGCTTGGTGTGCACCGGGAGTACGCGAACGGTCTCCCAGTGTTGGTGCCGTCGTTTGTCGGCGTCTCCTGCGATGCGTGCGGCTACATGAACACGAGTGAGAACCACATGTGCATGAGATGCCAGAACCTGCTGGTGTACAGTGTAAGCGTGCACTCGGGACGAAGAAACACGAGCGGCTTGATCGTGACGACGAACCATGCGGAGCCTCAGTAAAGAGGGGCCTCAGTAGGAGAGAGGGCGACCGGAGCAAAGGTTGCTCGCTCAGCTGTTTCGTGTTTCTGTGTCGCGACGAGTCGGATATGGAGCCTTCAACGACTTTGTTTTTTTCTTTGCTTTGGTGCGTCGATTGAATTGGTATCCGAGAGCGCATTTTCGTTAGAAAGAGTTGACGCACATGATCAGAAGTAATAACCCCAACAGAAATGCACTCTCGCTTCTCTTGATTTCATGTGGTTGCTCTCTTGTGGTTGATCCGCTTGTGCCAAGTTGAACTTCGCACACGTCGCAGGTTTTCGTGGACATTCAGGTAGCTCTGCCTCGACTGAAGGTGTCGCGAAGGTGGCTTGAAGGAGTGGAGATATTTTGCTTAAGTACGAACCAGACACATAACTTGATTTCAGTATGTTCTTTCCAGTAAACTCTAAATTGCTTGGGTTTATCTTTGTTAACGGCAGCAATTTAGCGAGGTTACTTTGTGCTTTGTTTTCCCTTTGGTGAGAAATTGCGCCATGGCGCGAATGCGGGTGGCACTCAACAGAACAGACGAAGAACACAGAAGCGGTGCCAGTACGGGACGCGTGACAAGCGTTATCAACCATAGCTCAGCGCACGCTGTGGACGGAGGCGCTGCTGCTTTCTCCTTATAATCAGAGGTGTAGGTGGTGAAGCGCCGGTTGTGAGAGCAGGCCGGTTGTGAGAGCAGAAGGGCAAACTGCAACAAATAGCGCAGACGATGGATGCTGGTGACCAAGATGCTCCTGAATACGAATGCGAAAGCGGTTTCTCACAGTGCAGCTCGCAGCGGGTTGAAGACGCCGAGATTTATTTCCAAGTGATCAGCGGGCTGAACGTCTTTGAGCAGGACTTCGACACAGCGATGCAGATTTGGATCTACCAGGACCCAATGGTGGAGCGACTCTGCTTTGACGAACCGCGCATGACTCGTCGACGGCGCTCGGGTACAGCTGGTAGCAGCCAGTCACAATTTTCCCAGCTTGATCCACTGAGCGGATACAATCAGTCGCAGCTTTCGCAAGCAGTCTCGAGTAATGGAGATGAGATCGTTGGGCGTCGTCTGAGAGGAAGAAGGAAGAGAAGACGAACGGGCGAACTGGGATCTGTGGGGTCAGAATCGCCCATGCCGCCTCTCTACAGCAGAAGCTCGTCTACAATGTCTGCAGCGACGCACTTTCCAAGCTGCAGCAATCAGGACGTCTACACGCAGGAAACAAGTACGCCGTTCGAGCTGACCAGCGACCTAACTCCGTCACCGTATTTCCATCAAGACAAGGCGAACGATGGGTTGCATCACAAGCGAACCGCGCAAGAAACAGCGAATGGTCCAAACGCGTTCTCAGGAACTATGGTATGCTCTCCAACAATCTCGCTAGATCCTGAGGCTGTCCCAGAGAACCGTTTTGTTCAGAAATTGCATCAAAATGCGGTTCTTCGCACCGCACCATCTGGGATGGATGCTCTGAATGTGTCGACAACGCAATTCCTGCATCACCATTACGAGACAAGAGATGAAGCTCAGAACACCCAAGTTTCGTTTTTAGCCGCTGCGTGCACTCAAGCAGTCGAACCTAGCACAGCGGTCAGCAACAACAGTCAAGACGTATTTTCTTCCAGCATCTACTACCACGAGCAAGAGTCGCTCATATCCGACGACACGGTAGAGACGCAATTCACTCTGAACCAACCATCACAGACACAAAGTCAACATCCAAGCACACCAATCCAAACTATTCAACACGTAGCAAGTCCAGGGCATGGTGCTAGACACACATCAACAAATCACATCTGGATGGTGTCAAGCCTGTTTCAGACTGGTTCTGGTCGAACGGTGGAGATTTCGAAAGAGAAGCTGCGCGATTACGAGAGCAAGTGGCGCGCCGAGGAGATAGAGGCGCAGGCGTCGTCGTCGTCGTCTGTGTCTGCGT